>JAUZST010007357.1:0-14233 GCA_034779995.1 Parotocinclus haroldoi | reverse complement strand
GTGTGTGTGTGTGTGTGTGTGTGTGTGTGTGTGTGTGTGTGTGTGTGTGTGTGTGTGTGTGTGTGTGTGTGCGTTTATATACTATAGTGGGGATGAAATGTCCTCACAAGGTCACAAATGTGAGATCGTTCTATTCTTGACAGAAACTGCAAAAAGCAAAATGGAGGATACAAAAGTGCTATTGTTTAACAAAACTGGGGCTTTTATTTAAAAAAAAACAAACTAAAATACTAAAATGTGCTTGTGTGTATGAAGCAAATATTCTATATTCTAGTGACCATATAAGAACATTTACAATGATGTATTAAGCAGAAAGCTTTTGTGTAGATTATTTGTGCTACAATTGGTATAGTAGTAAGCTTAAAGGGCATTGCTAGATATTTGCCCGGGCATGCCCTCTAGTAGATACATGAAATATAAATATATATATAAACCCAAGCAAACGTAAAAAAAAAATACATCATACATAGAGATCCAGATGGTTGGATGGACCATACATGATGGATCATCGATCTCCACACATTTCTGTCTTTTATCGATATGATCTATGAAGTATTTCAGCAGGATAGTGGAGTAGTTTGAAATTGCTTTCTCCACCCCTCCCCATTTATCCGGGCTTATGACCGACGTGCAGCTGATTTCAGTTACACGGCTAGGGTGTTTTGCATACACAAGTCAATTAACACCAATTAACCTAACACACATGACTTTGGACTGTGGGAGGAAGCCTATTATTTTATATAGCACTTTTATATAGCACTATGCTGTAAGGACGTTGCCATTTTTTGTCTGGGCAAGTCCTCTAGTAGTTATGCCTGCCTTGTAACTACATGCACTGACATACATATCATTAAACTGCAGGTATAATCGGGGGTTTGAACACAGTTCACTACTACAAAGAATGTAACGTTTATTTTCTCTATATGCATAGTCATTTCTCTCTCTACATATTAAATGCAGATCAGTCAAAGGTGTCTAATATATTTTCAAAACCATCTCCCATAGTTTCTCTTCATTCCCAGGTTTTCTGTGAAGCCCAGGGGTGAAGAGGTTTATTACTACTGAGCACTGAAATCCATTTTCTTAACATCTGTTGTTAAAATAGTATGTTTAAACCCTCTACTTTCTATGTTGTAAACATTTTCAGCTTATCAAGACAAAATAAACAAAAATAATCTTATTTTTGGGATGCTGGGACTCAATTTAAGTGTCCTTGAGCACAGACAAACCTATGGTATAGCCATTTTCTATTCAACAATCTACCAAATGAATACAAAAAGCAAGGATGCAGCTATTTGTGTGTGTGTGTATTCATGCATAATGCTGATCAAACTTATCACAACACAGGTTTATCTTTTGGATCTTCTGAACAGAAGACAAACACTTCTAATTATAATAGTATCCCATTTGCATCAAAAAGTTCCAGATTAGTACACAACATACACTTCAAATTAAAATGATGCAAGGCACTACATTTGTTGTATGTACAGGCATACTTACATATCACTGATTTGGTAATTCTAATAAATAGTTTAGTTGGTGTGTATATGATGTTTCCTATATTGTCACAGGTTTTTCTCTTTTTGAATTTACTAGACTACTGACCTGTTCACCATGTAAGTGAAGCTTTAGGAGCTCACGCTCATGGAGCAAAAAAAGGTGTGCGTATGTGAGAGAGAATTGACTTAAAGGGATAAATGCTAGAGTGAACTGAGGACAAAAATGCTGAAAACAAAAAGAGTCAAAGATTTTCGTACTGCTGTAAAGGTTAAGGTTAGATGTGGGTGGAGCATTCATTAGCTGCGGTAATTATTATGTAAATGGAACGTCCCTGAAATGATATTGAGACAGTGTGTGTATGCATTCATATAGCAGCTGTTCTATATGCTTTTAATATCTTAGGAAAATGTCCCACCAATGAAAGAAAGTTTTATGGAGTATTCAGCAAAACGCATGCAGATTTCCATGAAAACAAACACACACCCATCCTAGAATATAAAACAAAAACATAAAAATACCACATACTACACATAAGACTCTCGAAACAGAGTGTTAAAACTGTAATGACACCATTGATGCTGTAGTACTTTCATATGGCCTACCATTTTGTAGAGTACTATGCTGCGAGATGAGAACCCTGCTAGTCTTTTGCCTGAGCATGCCTGTAGCACTGGGTAGTATGGCAGAGACACATGCAGCGAGCAGATGCAGGCAGGAAGTTTATTAGAGAGCGGCAGGCAAGAACAAGGTAGTACAGTCCCAGGAAAGTACATGGCACAAAAACAACATCAAGGGAACGAGGAAGGAAACAGAAAGTAAATGCGGTAACAAACACATGACAGTACCAAAGGACCCGCCCCAAAGGACCCGTACCCCCCAAAGGGCCAGTAACGGGCAAAGGAGGACGAGGTCTAACGGGTCCAGGTGCAGGCGTCACAGTCCAGCAGCTAACTCGAGGTCCTTCTGTAGCCCCAGACGGCAAGTGGGAAGCAGCGCCACCTCATTCCAGCAGGGAACCCAGAGTCTCGGCTGAGAAGAGAAGCAGAAAGCCCTGTAAGGGAAAAAAGACAGAAAAACACACAAACCGGCTAGGGAGCCGAGGGTCCAGAGGGGTGATGCATTATCATTACATCTTAACAACTGCTTCAAAACAAAACCAGACAAACCAGACAAAAGACAGACTGTACTTGTTGACAGAGCCAGAATTCTTGCTGATTTGTAGGTGAGGTGATCAAATACTTACTTTATGCAATAAAATGCAAATTTATGACAAAATAAATCATACAGTGTGATTTTCTGATTTTTTTTGTTCCGTATCTCACGGTTGAAATGTACATATGATAAAAATGATGGACCTCTCCATTCTTTGTAGGTGAGAACACTTGCAAAATTGGCGGTGTATCAAATATTTATTTTCCCTATTGTATCAGTGTCTACAAATCACATGTTCTGTAACATGTTCATTATCCTTCTTTTTGTGATGCATGGAACCGGTGGTATGCATGATAAGCTTAAGTACTTCAGTTATATCAGGGAGAGTGCAAGAATCTTAGGCTACCATTAGATTAAATATACCATTGCTTTAGCAAAGGTATAATGACCATATATAATTATTTCACATACTCATTATTAGAATACAACCAGAAAATAGAGGAACGTTGTATGTAGTTATTAAAAAACTGAAAAAAAAGCAGCTTCTAAAGTGGCAAATTCTTTATCTCACCTTAGCAGCATATAGCAGCAATAGCAGCATCTGGCAGCTTAATCGGGATACCAAGTTGGCCCTTCTACAGTCAGTAAAGGCTTGATCAGGAATGGTGTCTTAGTTAAAGGAACATGGTAAAAAGGCTTTGTGATTCATCCAAATTTGAAAGTTTTGAGTCAGTCGACAATAGGTCTAAAGCAACACATTTACTGGTTCTTTACTTTTTGACTTTTTCACAGAACTGTATCTTGGCGCAAATGGAAGATTAAACAGAAACCATAGCAGCATATTTCCTTGTGCCAAAACAGAGACAAAGTGGTGTAGTGAAGGTGCCATCTGGATGGCTGACAACAAAACTGTGGGAGCTGCTCGTGCTTGTTGTTGAATCAAACAATCCTCTCTACTGGTGGTCTGTCTGGGCCCTTCGGACCTCATGGAACCACTGCTCCCAACACCTCCTAACAGGCTACTTCAGAAAGGCCCACATGGAAAGCAAGTCATTATAATAACCCTCCTGCTACTCTCAGTCCAACGATGTACTCCCACACAGAGTCTGACAACTGGGCAAAATGTCTTCGAGTCCGCCATAGATTCATGGTCTAGCAGTCAACAATCTCTCACCAAGAGGTACACTACCCAAAAGTAACATCTGAGAGCCTTTTTAAAGGGCAGTGGAGGAAGCACTTTTACACCCTCTTGTGGCAAGACTCAGTGTCTAATCAGTCCACATCTGTCATAGTTATATATATGCATGCATGCAAATAAGTGCATGCTGAGTTTTGCAGCAAAACCATTCTAACTGGGAGCGTTTTTTCCTTAATGAGTGTATTAAAGAGAATTCTTTGCGAACAAGCAAAATGCAAAGTGGGCTCATCACAAACATTTGAATTTACGCCACATCGCTGGGATTCTGAAGGTTTTAAATGTCAGTCCCTTCTACACAGATAAATGAATACTAGAGAAGGGTAGGTACAATCCAAAGTGCAATTTGCACAATGGCCTTTTACCGTCTGCATGCTCTCATTTATATATTATTTCTGCATGTGTTTGGACTTGCACGATAATCCTTAATAAATCACTCACAACATGCCCACCAACTACTTGCACCATGTAATAGACTGGTTACATACTGTAGCTTTGACAAATAGTGTTTACTGTAGGATCCGTAGGATCTCAGGGTCTTATTGAGTATAACAGTTTTTTTTTTAAAAAAGTCATTTGAAATTTGCGTTCCATGCTTTAGTCCTGGTATTCTGTTATAAGTGTGTGAATAGGTTTTATATATTATTTAAATTAGAATTCCACTAGAAAAAAACTATTGTAAGCATATGCTGTATAAGGAATGGATATAAATCAGGTTAAACTGCTGAAGAATGTGTGTATGTACTCTCTCTCATACTGTCTCTCTGTCTCTCTCTCGCTCTCTCACACACACACACACACACACACACACACACACACACACACACACACACGTAATATCAACAGGCTAATCTTGGAAGGGATCTGTTTTTTTTCTTATAGTAAGGTTTCTAGCCCTCAGGCACAGTAGTTGTATTATATTATCTTTGACAGCCTGTGAGTGCATGAGTGTTTTGAATGTATGGGAACCGTTTACTAGAGGAATCTCTAGCTAAAGGACACGCACAGAGAGTGTGTGGGTGTGTGAAAGTAAAAAAGAAATTGTCCTCCTTTTCCATCAATTACAGTAACTGCAATTATCTGCCTTACACGCACATTACTTGTACACATGTACGTTTATTTTAATATCACTATTTTGTTGGTCGTAATGCTCTGCGTATTGCTGGTACGTTAAGACTTAAACATAACTCCGACCTTAAACTCAGTACCCAACAGGAAATTCTGACCATCTCAGTTTGCATTGCTCTACTGTACGCTGTTTGATCCCCTCTAGCTTTTCTAACTAGTGATTTTGCCATTTCAGCCACACCTTTTGTTTCAAATACATAATATATAATACTTTGAACTTGCACCACACTGACTTTTAACGTGCCACTCTCGTAGTGCTACCCTAGACACCACTTTTCCAGCAAGTCCAACAACCTGCCTACAACCCCAATTCCGAAAAAGTTGGGACAGGATTGAAAAAAAAAAACACAACAAAAAAACGTAGTGCTTCTTACAACCATCATTCAACAATAGCTTATATAACCACATGAGTGAGGGAACAGTAAAATATGGAGTGACATTGACAAAGACGCCTCATGTTGACCATGCCCAGAAGCAGCGTCAACTTTTCAGGCTTCTAATATGTACCGTCACATGGAAAACCACAGATATAGTCAGATGAATCAGTATTTTAGATTTAGTTTTGAAGAAATGGATGCTGTGTGCACCTGACTAGAGACTTAAAGGACCACCCAGATTATCAGCAAAAAGTCCAAAAAACAGGAACTGACATGATACGGAGCTGTGTCAGTACCCTTGTGAAAGGTCATTTACACTTCTTTCATGACATTAATGCAGAAAAGTACATCGAGATTCTAACCTGCCTTCAAGACAACCTTATTATTTTTCGACAAGACAATGCAAAACGACATGCTGCCTCATTGCAAAGGCATTGCTATGATAGAAGAGGGTACCGGTGTTGAACTGGCCTGTTTTCAGACTTGAAGAGTCTCCAATAGATTACATGTGGAGAATGAAAATAAATAACAACTGAAACACAATCTCTTGCTATCCTATATGCAACAACATCGTTTCAGTCGTTGCGAGAAGAAATGGAAACATTTCAGTGTTACATGCTTTAACGTCCCAAATGCAGGAATAAACAAAACATTAAATATCTCTGGTTTATACTGTCTGTAATGAAATGAAAGTCAAAGTTAAGGTAAGAGACCGTGCATTTAGTTTTTATTTGCATTTTCCTTGCTGTTCCCACAACTCAAAAACTGAAATATTCAGAATTGAACCTCCATGCCACTTTACTAAAGAAGTCGTCTGGTCAGACCATAGAGAACTTTCTATCTTAAACATTTACATAGCAATAGTTTGTTTTTTTAATATATTATGAATCATCTAATTATGATCTAATATGTATTATAATAGGAATGGAACATCAGTGATTATGTAGTGCATGGAAATTTTGCATTGATAACACACTTTGTGATGCTAAATAATGGTGCTCCGCATTCCAAAGCTTAAAGCAGAGACTTAACTTTTGAAACAGGGGCTAATTTAATTTCAGCCATTCCGAATTGTCCATTGTATCAGTTCCAATTACCATATAGAAGCACTTTATAATTCTACAATTACAGACTGTAGTGTATCTATTTCTCGACATACTTTGTTTGTCCCGTTTACTCTGTTCTCTAATGTTCAGGACCCCAACAGGACCAGCACGAATCAGGTACTATTTTGTGTGGTGGATCAGTCAGCAAAAATAATGCTGTGGTGGTGTGTTATTGTGTGTTGGGCATGCTTGGGTCAGACACAGCAGCGCTGCTGGAGCTTTTAAACATTCTGTCCACTCACGTTGCTCCACCTTGTAGATGTAAAGTCTGGGAAGACACAATTTTTATGCTTAGTCGTCCTCTAATACTTCATCAGTGCTCACATGATGCTGCTGTTGGTGGACTATTTTCAGTCCAGCAGAGAAACTGTGGGGGTCCTGGCCATGTCCCAATGTTTTCTGACACGTCTGAAAATCTTTCAAATGAAATGAATTCATTGTGCAATTTAGTGTGTATATGCAACATGTAGCAGCTTTCTAGTGGAGTAAACCACTGTGCTACACGGACAAATATATCCCCGTATGTGCATTCCTAATTTTCTTGACTGGAGAAATCTGGAGAAATTAAACCCAAAATTGTACAAGCTAATTATTCACTTCTGCTTTCTCTCTGTCGCTCACTTACACACATTGTCAGGTCAGTCTTAAAGAAGTTGCACATGTCCCTCCCCTCCCCCTCTGACTCTGCTTTGAATTATAAAAACGTATTAGCATCTCTAAAGAGGGTGACACACAAACAGCAGCCCTTTGAATAATCACAGCTCTGAGCAGCACATGCCTGCACTACCACGTGTGTGTTTGGGGGTGGTTCGAGAAACTGGTCTTAGCCATATGCCTGAGACAATAGAGCTCAGGAAAGACCAGGAGTTGCTTTTAACTCTATGTACACACACACCTGATAGCTGGGCTGTGGTGAGAAAGTTGGCGCCTTGAGCTTCAGAGCAGGAAATCGGTCCCAGTTCACACCACTCAGAAAGGATGGAGCACAGGCACGCACGCACACACACACACACACACACACACGCGTTTGTCTTGCTGTCCTTGTGAAGACTTTCCATTGGCATGAATGACAATGAAGGACTAGTGCAGATATTTAATGCTACACCTACACCTACCCATAACCTTTACTTTAGTAGCAAGTCTTTATACTCTTGGTTTTTCAAATAACATTTTTGAAAAAAAGCAGTTGTAGGGACTGAGTGTATCACTCATTGTAGGGACATTTGGTTCTCACACATATAGCAAGACAAAGTACACACACATGGGGACTTCCATCTGACACAGTGATTACTGATTATTGTAGTCAATTAATGCTTCACCTATATCTAACCATAAACTTAAGCTCAGTAACCTATAGCGTTCTTTCATGTAGCAGTTGATTATGTTGAGGATTTCATATTGACCTTTTTCAGTGAATTTTCCCACTGTGGGACTAATAAAGGATTATCTTATCTTATCTTATCTTATCTTATTTTTGCTGTAGCCAATGAACACCGCAATTAAAGATTTTGGCCTTTTTGGAATGTTTTCTAAACAACAACAAAGTATTTTTTGTAGTGATAAGCAAAATGTCCACTCATATATATACTTTGTACAAATATAAATCCGATATGCATATCCTTGTGGGGACATTTGGTCCTAACAATGATATATATATATATATATACTTGCCCCTCTCTCTCTCGGTTTTACACACGCATTGTGTGTACTTGAACAATGGCATGGGAATGTTTAATAAAGGCTGGTACGGGCATGTGGGAACATTTGGAAATGTGTTTCTGGTATTTCTGAGGAAGTCAGGGGAAATCATTAAGGATTAGATATTTAAAGAGGTGACTTACCATAAGGTCCTCCAATCATTCCCTAAGTCCTGACTGAAGATAAAACCCAAATCAAAACAATGTTAATATCCCAATTGTATTCGTTAATATGAGATGAATTACAGGTAGAAGCTTAATTATACAGAGCAAATTGCTGGTAATTAAATTAGAGTGCGGACATATAGGTTAATGTGAAACTGAGAGGTGATGCTGATGTAAGATTTGACGTGTTAAGTAGGTGCCAATCATACACTTTTTCTTCTTTTCCTTGCAGATTCCACAGTGCATATCAATACAGCTAGATTACTGAATTTACACCCACCGTGATCTGATCATTTATCAGCTCTTGGCAGGTGTCTGATCATAAATTTTTTTTAATGGATTTTATGCAAATAATCGGACAAGTCAGTACATGTCCCTTCTAAAAATGAAAACACAGCACAGAGAAAGGCATGCCTCTCTGACAGAGGTTTAGCATGTCCAGTCAAATAGGAAGTTTGTGGTGAAAGGAATCCAGTAGGCTTTGTGTGCTTTGTTGTTTAAGACTTGCTGTTGTGGCCTGGGTTTGCATAATGGTACAGTTATACGTTAGGTGTGCTGTTATTGTTGTGGATTAGGGAGGATAATTAACCAGGTATGTGCATTCACTGGTGTAATGCTTGAGTTAATGTAATAAGCAGTCATAGACGGTTGCAGTGTGGCAAATAAAATTGACAAAACACATAGCAAACATCTCATTTTCCACAGCAGTTACTCTATAAAAGCAGTGTTAACTCATGCATGCAAGCTAAGTGTGTCTGTCTGTAGCTCCTCTAAGACCAGCTTGTAAGCTTGTTCACTTGTGATTTGCCAGTGTTATCTATTCCACATTTAATAAACCTATAGACCAATAAGGACTCAAAGTTTAAATGTCTTTAAAAATCTTTAGTGCCAACTATGAAAAGATACACTTTCAAATAGTCTTTATCAGATACACCTCCTTGTTTTTACATGTATTGTCCATCTGTTCAGTTTTATTTGCTATATAGAAAAACATTACAGTTCTACATTTACATTTAATTACATTTACAGTTATGTCATTTAGCAGACGCCCTCATCCAGAACGACTTGGAATCAATACAGTCTTACAATCCAATAAATTGTGGGTTAAGGGCCTTGCTCAGGGACCCAACTGTGGCAGAGGTGGGCTATGAACCCTGGACCTTCTGGTCCATAGTCGAGTACCACAGTCCACCAGCCCAATTGCAGACTGTAGTCCATCTGTTTCTCTACATACTTTATTATTTCCCTTTACTCTGTTTTTAATATTTATGACACCTACAGTACCACAACAGAACAAATAGTAATTGGCTGCTGGATCATTCTCAGCACAGGAGTGACACTGGTATGGTGAGTGGTGTGTTCTGTTGTTACAACTGGATCAGACATAGCAGTGCTGCTGGAGTTTTTAATGCACACATTCTGGACCTTGTTAGACAACTCTACCACATTGCTCCGCTTTGTAGTTGTAAAGTCAGAGACAGTAGCCCACAGTAATCTGTTATTACAGTTTATATTCTAATCCTTCATCAGTGCTCACATTATGCTGCTAAAAAAAGGAATTTTGGACGGTCTTTCCCAAAATTCCCAGAATTCTTTGGTTAGGGAAAAAGGCACCAACATCAGAAACCATCCATTAATGCTGAACCTGCTGTATTTTCTACGTTTTTTTTTTTTTTTGCTTAAAGCATATACTTCCTATGGTTTTAACGTTTTCAGAATATCAGAGACAAACTTCAGTTTTAAAAATGACTTAATGACATTTTTTTCTATTTTTTTGCTACAAGCAGCAGTGCTGAGTCTGTTCCACTCAAACCAGAACAACATACACTAACACTTCACCAACACACCAGTGTCACTGCAGCCACACCAGCACCCAAATAGTAACTGGTCTATGGTGATCTAGTGGGGGTTCTGACCATTAAAGAACACAGTAAAGGGGATAAAACAAAGCATATAGAGAAAGATGGACTACAATCTGTAATTGTAGAACTACACTGTGCTTTTACATGGTAAGTGGAACTGATAAAATAGACAGTGTGTGTATAAAGAGTTAGGTGAATGTAATTGAAAAACATTGTGAGTGTATAGTGAAAATCTAGTAGTTACGATACAGAGCTGTAGGCCAGAATGTCCAGGGTTCAAATCCCACCTCTGCCAAAGCTGCCACTGCTATGTCCTTGTAAAAGGCCCTTAACCCATAGGTGCTGGTATTGTAAAAGCATAAAGGCGGTGAGTCACTCTGGATGAAGACATCTGTTAAATACCTAAATGTAAAAATGAACCCTTAGCGTTTTTCCTAAATTTGACACAAATGTATGAACACAAAATATAATCACCACAGAACTGTACTGCTTTGGCTGTCCTACCACACTGTCGCTGAAATAAAACACACATTTGAAATCACATCCACTTAAACACAGCTTTTAAAATGTTTAAAATAGTCTTTGTCACTGTGGAGCAATTTATGTGCTGGTGGCAGATCAGTGGTAAACCTATTGGACTATTGGATTTAACACTCACCCACAGCTGTAGCTTGTAAGACCCACTGCTAAATAAATGTATGCTTATGATAAGGAAGGGATGAGGTAATTGAACTCATTAAGTAAAAATTCATGTCACCTCATAACATTGTGAATCATAACAATATCCCAGAGTGTCCATTTGTCAACTTCTTTGGGTTCTGAGGCATCTCTGATGGACCATTACCCAGTAGAAATGTCTTTCATGGTCAGATGAATCGATATTCCAGATCTTTTTTGGAAGCTGTGTGCTCCAGACCAAAGACAGAAAGACCGTCCAAACCGTTATCAGCGCAAATTCCAGAATCCAGGCTCAAGATATGGGATTGTGTCAGAGCCCTTAGCAAAGTAATCTCAGTTCTGTCATGGGAGCATTAATGTAGAAAAGTTAATAGAGATTTCAGAACAACGTTAATTCCATCACAATGACATCTTTTTCAGGGACGTCCATGCATTCAGCAACAAGACAACGCCAAACAATTCAAATCAGTTAGAAGTTAGGAATGAAATATTAAAATCCCAGTCAGTCTTTACTTGAGGAACATTGTTTTTACACATTTCTATAATTTCTCGCTGGAGATTCTCTGTCCTCCTTTGCTCCTCAAAGACTCTCCGTTTCGTACCAAATCACATCATTGTTTCATATTATAAATTCATTAATAGCTCTAAATTACCCTGTTCCCAACTTTTTTTTAGAATGCGTTGTAGGTCTGAAATGCATGAATGGATGTTAATCGACAAATAAAATGATGTTATAGAGAGTTCATACTGTCTACAATGAAATAAAAGGCAAAATAAATGTAAGAAACACTGCGAGTTTTATTTATATGCATTGCCCATGTTGTGCCAATGTTTTGGATGTGGATTTGTAGATTATCTTATGATATCTAGGGTCAATTCCGAACTGAGCAAGCCTAGGGCGAGACAGTGGATAGGAAATACAGTGGATAAGAAATACTCTTTATTTGTTATAAAGAAGAAATCGTGGGACTCAAGAAGGGATCCAACTTCCTTGGGTGGCATAGATGGTGCATATTAAACTAGTTATCTAGTTAATACATTTATAGTAATAGTTAAAAAGAAGCTTTTATGTATGTTTATATATAATGACAGATACAGAAATATTGAACAAAATAATGTAAAAATTCTGTTTCATTGTAGGCTGAGCCAATCCTGGGGTCCCGATACTGGTGTTAATGCACAACATCAGGAGCCCAGTTTTAATCCTTGTCTTGGATTAGTTTTCGTGTTATGTCCCGTATGTGTCCTTGCAGGTTTCCAGTGAGTGTCCTCCAGCAACCGAGGACTTGGACTGTCCTAAATTATGATGTGTCTGACTAAGTGTGAATGAGTGTGCAATTGATGCCCTATGAGAGGCTGTTCATTGTGCTTTCACAAACACAACCGGGCACACATGAACCTGTTCTACAGTCTGAGGGAAGTTAATTCATAACTGCTATTAATGTTAAAGTGTTAAGCAGTAAGTATTAGAATGTAATTTCCTACATCATTTAAACACTTTGCTGTGTGTTTTCAAAACCTATAACAATCCTGGTTGCCATTGATACATTTCTTAATGGCTTACCCCCACAATAATTATAGCATGACAGCTCTGTATATATGTATATTTTGCCCCGTTAAAAGCTGAATGACAAGTGCTGAAGATCACTCAGCACCTCTAAACTGATACTGATGGGAAGGGTGTGTTTGTGTGTTATTGTACGTGCTTTAATTTTAGAAGACCAGTGTCCTCCTCTGGCGTTTCTTCATTCCTTGGAGGCATTATGGGTCAGACCTTGAGACATAAGCCTTAGCATGTGTGGCATCTGCTTGGTGTGTATGTACATCCCAACATGTCACTTATATGCATGTGTGTGTGTGTGTGTGTTTTGTGTCCCAGCTGTTCCCCGTATCACTTTCTCAGTCTCTGACAACTGTCTCTGACCTTGCCCTCTCACTTTCCAAAAACAGTCTGCCCACATTATTGTAGCTGTTTTAACACAATAATTGAGCATTGTAATTAAATAATTGATCAAATACTATGATTTAATATGATTCAAATTATAATAATATGTAATATGTTTTGTTTTTAATTCAATTAGTATTAAGTATGCAGGAACATCTTAAGCTCCACCCACCACAATGGGTAATAATATCATTTGACATTCCACTTAAACCTTCATCTTACTCAGTCCCTTCTTTTATTTTTGGGTCGTCTGTCTCGTCTGTTGTTCAGTCAGCTCATCCGTCCCTCTTACTTCTGTTTTCTGTTTTTGTCTCTCTCAGTTTTTCCATTTTTTTTCAAATTTAAAAGCTTTATTGGCATGACAAATCCTACATTCGTATTGCCCAAAGCTTAGGTACAAAACAACAATATCTAAAAATAAACACACAAGTCAGAAAAAGTCAGAAGTAACGACTTCTCTATAAAGCTCAAAGAACTGACAGGAAAGTCACAAGTATTAATGAACTTGATGAGAGTCGAGCGTGACGGTGTTAACACGATGTATGCTACTTGTAAGACGTTTAAAAGCTATAGGGACCACAGACCATGTATTATTTATGTTTTGTGGCTTTTAGTGAAGGATTTTTCTTTTGATTAAGGAATAAAATGTCTCCCTATATTAGCACAAATGAATAGGGATAAGATTAAATGTAATTGTAATGCCTAAAAACTAAAATAAATAGGAAAAATGGGAGCGGTACAGGAGAGGGAGTCATTTTGAATGGGTGCGGGATGGGAGTGGGAGTCATAAAATTCCGTAAAATTCCGACCCGGGATTGGGATGGGACAAGATTATTTTCTGTGTGAATGGGATGGGGCAGGAATGAAAATCCACTCCTGTGTCACACTCTAGCACATACACACACGCGCAAACACACACACACAAACACACAAACTCACAAACACACACACGCACACACATATGCTCACACACAAACTCACACTCACTCATACACACATACACACACACACACACACACACACACAGACACACAGACAGACACACACACACAAACTCTCTCACACACACACACACACACACATATATACACATATTCAAGCTCACACTCACACGCAAACTCACACTCACACACACATGCACTGACACACACACACAAACTCACACGTAGACACACACACAAACACACAAACTCACAAACACACACACACACACACATACACAAATTCACACATAGACACACACACACACACAAACTCACAAACACACACAGACACACACACATACACAGGGCACACACATGCTTACACGCAAACTCACACTCACTCACTCACACAAACACGATATATATACATACTATATACAGTGTATACACACACACACACACACACACACACACACACACACACACACACACACACACACACACA
>JAUZST010007356.1:0-14233 GCA_034779995.1 Parotocinclus haroldoi | reverse complement strand
CACACACAGACTGACACACACACACAGACACAGACGGACACACACACACACACAGACGGACACACACACACACACAGACGGACACACACACACAGACGGACACACACACACAGACGGACACACACACACAGACGAACACACACACACAGACGAACACACACACACAGACGAACACACACACACAGACGAACACACACACACAGACGGACACACACACACAGACGGACACACACACACAGACGGACACACACACACAGACGGACACACACACACAGACGACACACACACACAGACGGACACACACACACAGACGACACACACACACAGACGACACACACACACACAGACGACACACACACACAGGATGAGGGGGGGGGGGGTGGAGACGACACGGGGATTAAATCCAAAGCTAAATTAACAATAAATAAACGAGCGAAATGAATCTAAATACAAAATCAGCCGCCCATTTAACGGCGTCTCTGCAACCCGCCCAAAAGCTCAGACATCCCGAAACCCACCGCTCTGGCCGCAGAGTTTTCCGTGTCCTGATCGTGGTCCTGTGACGTGGCCTTGCGAGTGTCCACGGCGTTTATAGAGGCCAGTTTGGCACTCAGTTTCTTGATGGCTTCAAGCAGCAAACGAAAGAACCTGAAAGTATCAAACAAGACAAGATGGCAGACCAGGACCAAGTGCACGTTTCAAAGAGCGGAGGCCAAACTAAGACAAACATTAAGGTTTCCTTCATCAAAGCAAATCCTTTGTCTGGGAACGATATTATTACTATATACAGGCTGTGACACGAGCTCACCTGTCTTCCATGAAGCGGAGGATTTGCTGGGGTGAGAGCAACTTATCCCGCCGGTAGCTCTCTGGAGGAAGGAAGAGGAACGTGACGGTGAAGACCCGTTTCTTCTGACCTCTGCCCTCCAACCGAAGAGTCTCCACTACATCCACCTTGTGCAACACCTACACAGAAAAGGATTTCCACATTCGCTAGATTACAGAACCTCCTAAATCCACCCATGTGCTTCAGACTATAGCAATGAGTACATCGGGCGTTAAATCTTCAGCCGTGCTGACAGTTAGAACCCAGACACAAAATTCCTTCCATTTTTCCTCCTTTACAGACCTCTGCCAGACAGACACGTGCAAGTTTCTTCTGCAGAGACTTTACTCGCTTCACTGCTTTCTTGCTGTTCAATACAGGGATGCTCATCATGGGCGTCTTGATGTTGGAGCTCGCGATCATGAGGATTTCACGCAATCTGCAGCGATCAAATAGAACAGAAGGAATCAGAGAGGGGACCAAAATCAGGATCCCGAACTAGAATGAGATCGATCGCGCGTGACATCATCTGTCGTATCTTAACGATCCATCTTGTCTAGCCGTTCCGTTACGGTACGGTAAGCACGTTATGTGTGGTTATACGGGGTGAGTCAAAAGTCACAGGACGCGGCCCGTGCTGCATCGTGGACTCCCCACAACCAGTGTTGGGGTTTCTTGGTCGGTAACGTTCCTTCAGACAATCACTAGGTTCCTTGCCAGTGCCGGTTTTTCTGAACCTGGCTGTGAAAGATGTAAAAAAAAAATAACAATAAATTGAAAAGAAAATTTTAAAAATGGTGATCTGTCTGTTGCTACGATACGACTGGGGCGTTTCCCATCATCAGAATCATCGGTTCCGTTTTCAGTTACCCGTGATGAACAACCAAAGTTTTGAACTTTGCGCACCGATAACTTTTGAACCACAAGAGAGATTACAAATCTGATTCCTGACACAATCCTGATCTCCTTTGATATCCCACGTGACTTGATCCCATAGGAGAAGCTTGCTTGCGATCCAACACGCTGGCTTTCGAGATTTCGGACTTATCCTAAAAGACAGACCTCCCCTCACCCGTTAGTTCCTGGGGTAGTCGCATTGGTCATTTCCCTTTTAGTTTCTGAAATAAAAGGGTGTCGTGTGACTCCCCCTGTACAAGCCTAATTGGGTACAGTCACACTGGAACAGCTGACCTAATGCACGCTTTGGCTGATATAAAAGGAAGAACCCCACGGTGCAAAGACGAGACCTTGAGAGGAACCGGGTTTTGTGTAAAATACCACGTTCACACTTGGACGTACAGATAAGAGGGCGAGCACAGACCTGGGGATTCCCAGAGTAACGTTCATCTCTCCTCTGCCGGCGAAGTGGAACGTGTTGAGGGTCATCTGGGTGGAGGGTTCTCCGATACTCTGAGCGGCCAGCAGTCCCACAGCTTCACCTGGCTCACAGAGCGCCCTCTGCCACTTCAGATGGAACAGCTGCCTCAATCTGCACCCCCACCCCCACCCCAAAAAACACGCATTAACACACAGCAGACAACGGGGCGATTATTAGAAACAGCGGTTTAGAAACGTTTGGCAACCAGATTAATTGAACGGATCGAAAGCAGGAACATGGCTTAAAGGAAACCTCTGCTGGTTCTACGTGTGTGTCACCTGGCGCACACACTCATCCAGAGCGATTAACCAGTGATACAATAGTACAAGCCAAGCGATTGGGGGTCAAGGGTATTGCTCAAGCAATGTGGCTACCACAGTCCTGTTCTACATAGGGAATAAATACGGAAGGAATTCGGACACGCCTACAACGTAGCAACCAAAACAGGTGCCACCTTATATATATATATATAAAATCCTGAGCTCAGGCAACTCTGAAGATCCTCACCTGTCTTGGTCCAGAGGTTCGGACGACGTGTAGAATTCCTCCTTGATGTTAAACTGACTGAGGTAGGTCTCGACGACGGAGTCGAACGTCTCGGACACGGAACCGAAAGAGATGTCGGGTCGGAACATGGCCAGGCAGGGATCCGGACAGTGGGACGTCTTCTTAAGATATTTAGAACGACTGCAGTCCTCCATAGTTCTCCACCGCTCCATCAGCTGTGAGAAAAGCAAAAGCTCAGTGGCGTCCCCGCAAATCACACGAGTCCCGTCCCTACCTCCCACTAACGATCTAACCTCTAAACGACTACTCTGAGTGACGAGCTGAGAATTCAAGACTCTGAGCGGCATTGTGCCTCTACCGGCACCTTCCACTTCCTAATACTAAGAAGCAATGCCTTGGGTTTGCGTTGAAACTAAAACGAAAGGATTCAGACATGAATTGTATTGTGTATGAAAATGTTATTTCCTATTTGAGTTCTTAAGACGTTGATTATTCCCTTAAAGTTATTTTGTTTTTATTCCGTTGGGTTTTTTTTTTTTCTGTATCTTAACACAACCGAAGGAAAAACAGACATAAATGAACTACTAATGGTTATTTACTGAATATCTGGACTAATGGAAATCAAAGCAAATGCTTGAAAGGAAGGAAAACGTTGAATGAAAGGGAAAACGAAAGCAAGATCAGCAATTCTGTGAATGGAAAAAGGTCCATTAATAGTAGAATAATCTCCTCATTACCTGTAGAGTAGCGCCGTCTCTTCCGTTGTCCAACCCTCCCTCCGGTCCTTCAGCCCGAGACTTCATCTTGTCGAGCTTCTTCTGAGAGAAGAGCAGGAAGGCGCCGTGCCTGGCCGACGGGTTCTCATGCTTGCTCTTCCACTTCCTAATGGCCCTAAAGTGACTGTGAGCTGCTTCTGGGTCCAGTTTAGCCAGGACTTCATCCAAACACTGGGATTTCCTGATAACCTTTAACACATGGCATTGTTTATAAAAGACACTATCCGCAGTAAAAACGTGGTCCGCTCGAAGAAAGGGGTAACCGCACTGGACGTTCTACCTCAAAGTTGTCTTTGATGAAGGGAAACTGGCGACGCTGAAGGAACTGCGTTTTAGGGACGTCCAGTCCGTCTTCTCCGTAGAGGAACTGCACGACGCTGCCGTCGCTGTCCCTCACGCTCAGGTCGTACTGCACCACCAGGCCCTCCAGGTGCTTAATCACACACCTGGGTAACAGCCAAGACAAAGGGAAATGTGTTCGAAATTGCCCTTTTTCAACACTAGTAATACAACACAGTGCAGATAGAACGGTTTTTGCAACCGTATAATGACTGTATGTAACGCTGTAAAGCAATCCCAAAATTTCAAACTTCAAACCCTCCAAAATCCCCTTTTATGCTGATTTTCCCATTCCATGCTATTCTTTGTGAGCTTTAGCGGCAGTAGTAGTTTTGTCACCCTGTTCCCCTTCAGAAAAACACTGCAGACTGCAGAAGGGTCAACTCGGGACCTGTTTTTTTTCTCATTTTTGCATACTGCATAGACGTTGCATTCCGGTAAAAAGACAGACATAATTAGATATGGTCATTACACCATTACGGAAACAATGCTATATCAAACTAAGGCTGGCCTAACACTTTTGCACAGGACTATATAAAGTTTTCAGCGTTTGAGTAGAAGGGAAACAGGGTGACTGGAACTAAGGTGTGCTAGAAGATCGGAGTAAAGATCGTGTGTCCTACCTCTGTAGATACCCAGATCGACTCGTTTTCACAGCCGTGTCCACCAGACCTTCACGACCAGCCATACAATGGAAAAAGAACTCCTGAAGACCAGACAAAAACCATCATCACCCGCTGCTCGTAGCACCAAAATGCCATCAGAACGTCGCAGCGCTGCAAGATTATTTAGGGACATAAACATCTAGATACACCTGAAGTCTGAACTCACCGGAGGTTTGATCCCAGTCAGAAATCTGCCAGTCACAAATCCTCCAGAGCGGGGCTGTGGGTCATAAGGCTGGAAGCAGGGCAGGGATTTCCCTGAAGGCATCAGAGGAGGACGACGCCCCTCCAATTCGATCTGACCCAACAGACACGAGATCTGGGAGAAACAAGTATGGGTGAACGGGTAACGGGTTTCTAACGTAATGCCACATCTCTTACAGTTACATTACATTACATTTGGCAGAGGCTTTTATCCAAAGCGACTTACAATAGTTAAGTACAAAATAATAACAAGTTAAAGGTAAAACATCTTAGATAGGGCCTTAAGGAGGTCAAAGAGAAGTAGAGAAGAGAAGGAAGGAGATGAGGTTAGAAGTAGTTAGTTTGTTAGAGGTGTTAGGAGAGTAGGTGCTCTTTGATGAGCTCTGTCTTCAGGAGTTTCTTAAAGATAGCGAGAGATTCTCCTGATCTGGTAATGTTCCACCATTGCGGAATTGAAATATCTACTGCTTAATGCATAAGGGAGGGGGCAATCCAACGTAGGGCACATGCACACTAAGGGCCACTTTAGAGACACCAATTCACCTAACACGCATGACTTTGGACAGTGGGAGGACTCCACACAGAAAGGACCCAGGCTCTTCCACCCTGGGATTAAACCCGGGACCTTCTTCAGTATGATGTATTATTATTATTATCATCATCATCATCATCATCATTATTATCATTATTACGTTTCGTTGCTAGAGGGAAAGATTTCTCCACAACTTAATTGTCTTTACCTGCATTGTGTTGACAGTGGAACCTTTGGCTCCTGACTGCACCATCAGCTGGAGGTTGTTCTCCGGAAAGGGACGATGGAGACCCAAGGGCATGCACACCTCCAAACAAAAACAAACATCATCTCGGGTCACCTTAAGCTTCTTAAAACCTCGAGCCAACCGCACGTAACAAAACAAAACGAAAACAATAAAAGCACATCGGTCAATACCTTATTGATGTTATTGTTGACCTGATTGACCTCTTCTTTGAATTTGAGGTCCACCACGTTGCTTTCACGTTGGTCTATGCTGAGATGGGCGTCTTGCCAGAGGTCCCGGGATTTACTCTCTGCAGCAGTAGCGGGCAGGTTAAAAGCAGCTCGGAGCGCCTATGGAATAAAGAAAAGCAGGTAAAAAAAAAAAAATAAATCTCTCGGAAAATAAAGCAGCCAGCAGTACAGGAGAACGTCTCACTAATCCTAGATCATTACCTAAGACGATATGATGGTAGAAAACGTACTAGGACACCTCAAGGTCGTACGTAATATTTATTTTACTGTTCGCAAACAAAGAAAAAGCAGAAGGAAAGGAAATCAGTATGACAGACAGAGAGCTGGTGATCCACCGCTGTCACAAGATGAAGCTATAAAGCGCTGGAAATCCTCCAAAAAAAAGCTGCTTTGAATAAAAAATGTCCTCCTACAAGACTAGAGATCCTTTTTTTTTCTCTTCCGATACCAATACTGGTCTGATATCCACATGCTTTTATTATTTATTTATACCCATCGGTGCCTAAAACAAGACTTTAAGTCATGCAAAAGCGTAACAGAAATGAAAAAAACCGGCATGTTTCTGAGTAACGCGAGAGCACGATAGACAGTAATTATAACGCCGGCGTAATTTTCAGTCCAACAATAAAGGCATTCAAAGGAAACGGTTTGATTTCAAAAAAGATTTAATAAATCTAAACCGCGTTTTGTTTCAAACAACGGCCAACAACTAGTCATTTCATAATTAATGACCACATTATTTTGTATTCATTTAAACAAACTAGCTGTACAAAACATTAATCCGTAACTGCTTAAAATTGCAGGGCTGTACCAATAGGAAGGCGAGCTGCGCAAGAGCGTCCGCCCAACGACCAAATGCAATCCGGTTCCACAATCACTGACCTTTGCTCCACATTTGACGGACTCGCCGATGATCTTCTTCCTTCGTTTATTAGCTCTGGGCTTCACCAAAATGTCTTCCACACCTGGGACGTAACGAAGGGTCCGTTTAACCCTCGGTCGTACAAGTGTTAAAAAGGGACGTCCCCCAGATGACCCGAGAGCGCCGCCCTTACCCATGGTGAAGCCGCGGTACAGCTGCAGGTAAGCGGTGAAGAGACGAGCCAGGCAGGTGAGCAGCTTCCCGCTGGTCTCTCCTCCGTAGAGCTCGTAGCAGCAGTGCACCAGACCGTAGGCCGAGCTCCCGTAGTGAGCTTTGTCCAAAACGCCCACCAGTAGCTCGCCCTGACGGATAATTACCTAAAAACAGAGGACAGGCTGAGCACGCGCACTTACAGGACTCGAAGCGACATTAAAGCAGATCAGCCACAGCAGCAGGAACAGGGGGCGGCGTCGATCACCTGAGAGTCGCACATCGATTCGGGCTGGTATCCCGGCACAGATCGAGGAGACTCCTTCAGCCAGGCTTTGCTGGGGATCTTGGCCTTGCCCGTCAGGTTTAGGGCGATGTGGTTCTCCGGGATGACGTTCAGCAAGAGGGTGGACACAACCTGTGTGATCACAGGTATATAAGTGCGTTACGTTCAGGACGCGAAAGTGGAACTCGGAACTCAAGAATTTTTTCTATTTCGGAAGCAAAGTGACACTTTAAACACTTTTCTTTTCTATGAGCTGAGCTGAGGTTCCGGTACCAGTTCCAGCACCTCACGCTTAGATGTTCCTCCACCTCAGTCCCCCCCCAGAGGGCCGTAACTCCCTCCATCATTTAGTTATTGGGAGACGATGCGCCTCCGATAAATAAATACCGACTCGTACGCGATTTTACTATTAAAACAACTTAATTATTCAGTTAACATCCAAGGCCACCCAAGGAGGTCGGGTCCCCCTTTTGAGTCTTGGTTCCTCCCGAGGTTTCTTCCTTCTGTATTCAGGGAGTTTTTCCTCGCCACTGTCGCCCTATGCTCGCTCCATTTGGGATTGGCCTTTTAAGATCCCATAACGGTGTGAAGCTGCTTTGCAAAAAGCGCTATAGAAATAAATTCGACTTTACATTTCTCCCCGCTTAAATTAATGTTGCGTGTTTCCTGCCTACTTTAGCATACAGTTACACTCCAAATTCGCGAGGGTTACGTTCCTAGGCCCCCCATTTAATTTTTGAAACATGCGAATTCGTGAAGGTTCAGAATTCTTTAACCACTTTCTGAGGAATTTTTACAGCCCCGCCCCCCCAAAAAAACAAATGACCAAACTAATACCCTGCTGATGTTGTCGTTACCCCGGCCGACCTCTTCTTTGAATTCGAGGTCCACCAAACTTAAACTGAACTACTTCTTGACAAATGTATTCACTTCTGGAATTAAAAAAAAAAAAAAAAAACATTGGAAGCCAAACTTCGGCACTTGGGCTGCCAACATGATCAAAAATTAAATCTGAAGGTGTCTATTTAATGTACGAAATTAAGCTGAATTTGCATTTTAAGTACATTTATGTAAGAATTAAGCGAATGAGAGGGCAGTGGGCACGATCCTTAAATCAGAAATGCATGTTAGGTCTGAATATCTCAGACGAAGCCTAAAACCTGTACAGTTTTAACAACTGCTCTAACCGTTCCTGTACAACACGTCCTAAGGACCCATCCCCCCGCCCGCTGATCTTCCAGACCCCTGGGATAGAGGAACGAACAGATCGCAGGTACCTGTTTGCCCGTCCAAAGCTTCTGGGGTTTGATGAGAGCAGGCGGGAGCAGCTTGACTCTGCCCCTTTTATCAGTGAGACCTCGGTAGACCAGCTCCATGTACTGATCCCGTGGGAAGAAGCAGCCCCGGATGGTCATGCTGGTCCCCGATACCATGTGGTCCTGGATAAGTCCAGCCAGAGGTTTCCCATCCTGTACGAGACATTAGAAGGCGTTTCTTCTGATTACTCACCGATTTAGCCCAGTCTGGTGCATTTCACAGAGTTTGTACATGCAAGTATGCGAGAGAGACCCGTGACGTTTTAAAATATTTTCCTCATTTTTCCATCTAGTCTTCACAAGCCGAATAGCATTGGACATCACGTGCGAGAAGTAACTTAACATGAAGTACTTTAAAAATAAAAGGAAGCTTTTTGTTTTAAATGCAATACGAGAAAGGGACACGATTTAAAATATATAATATAACATAACGTACGGTGAAACTACAGGATCGCTGAAGAGGGCAAATCTATAATAAATAAATTAAATAAATAAATAAATAAAGATCAAGTCACACAAAGACTTTTCAGGTATTTCCTGATAGAATGGGGCATTTTTGTTTACAATTTTAAACCTGCCGTTTCTTATCATTTCTTTTCATCGTAAGGGACTAAAGTTTTATTGTCCGAAATACGTATCGTTTACACTACAGCGATATAAAGGAATGTCTTTTTCCATCACCGTGAGAAATTCGAATCGTGAGCTCAGCATCGTGAATCGACTCAAGAGCGGAGCGAATCGTTACACCCCTATTCAGATGGGATTTTCGAAACGGCTTAAATAAATAAAAACACGACGTCATGAAAGCATAATCCGGACCAGATCGTCCACGGACCGTCGGGGCGGGAACTTACTTTGGGCACCAGGTACTGATGGTCGGTGCTCACGAGGGTGTAAGCCTCGGCTCGCCCCAGCTCGCTCTGGGGGAAGTGCGCGTTCATCTCATCTCCGTCGAAGTCGGCGTTGTAGGCTTTGCAGTTGGCGTAATGTAGCCGCAGCACCTTCTCCCCGGGCAGAATGCGAGCCCGGTGGGCCTGGATGGACGGCCTGTGCAGGGTCGGCTGACGGTTCAGGAGCAGCACGTCTCCGTTTTTGATGTGCCGGTTCACCTGAGGGGTGGGTGGGTGGGGGTTTGGATTAAGGACCAGGGTGACGAACTGTCCAGGGGTAAACGAGTAAGACCGGATCAATTACTGGATACTCACAATCTTCATGGGCATGCGGTGCGGACCCGTGCTGGGCGTGAGCAGCTGCTTAGCGATGGCCTCCCTCTGGGTGGCGTTGGCGCGGCTCAGGACGGTGCGCGAGCCGTCCTCGTTGATGACCACAGAAGCCCCCGGGTGCACGTCGGGGCCGTTCAGGACGGCTTGTCGGAGCTCCTTGACGTTCCACGGCGTCACCGGTTGAGGGTACGTCAGTTTAGTGGCAAACACCTGCGGTCAGGGGGGAGCGATCAGATACTCAGGGACATTTACTGTCCAATTCCCAATTCTACTCACTCTCGCATGCACACTGGCCATAAAAGGACCACAGTCTGGGCCCTAATTTAACAATAGAAGGGTTCAACCAAGATGAATACTTGCAATACTGCAAAATTATGAAAAAAAAATCTACGGGTCTGTTTTTGGATCAAACAAGGAAACAATAACGTAGACAACCGAAATGCAGAAAGGGGAGCAAACGAATAAAGGCAGATCCAGAATTTTATTTTACCATAGGTATTCCGATCTCGTTGGTCCCGATGTACATGTCTGGACAGATGACGGAGCGAGCGGCAAAGTCCACACGCTTTCCCATCATGTGTTTCCTGAACAGACCGTCCTTCTTCTCTAAGAGCTGGCGCAAAAAAAAAAAAATTTTTCCAGGAATTTTAACGAGCGACTACCTAATCAGAACAAGCCCAGAAAATTAACTACGCACCCCTCAGCCAAATAACACTCAAAGGTCTTTTCACACCAAGGGCGGTCCAAAAAAACCCAACAAAAAACAGAGTTTTAAAAAAAGGACAAACATATTAACCAAGCGTAAATCTGTCGTCGGAGCCAGTTCTGATTTCAACGTTAAATAAAATCAGGCTGACCAATCAAATCTCGGTTGCCGGGCAGATCAGGCCATTAGCTACTAGCAGAGCACCAGAGCTTACAGGGAGTAACGAGTAACAGGGAGATTATAAAACCGTGGATATTAAATGATAATGACAAAGCTCCCAGTGACTAAACGGAACTGTTTTAATGTTTATTTAAGGGCACTCTAGTCTGTTCATAAATGCAAAACCATAAAATGGCGCTTCCTCAATTCATCTACGCTCGTGTCTTTGTTTATTTAAGGTTCATGAGGTGTAAAGGACACAGCAAGAGAAGGGAAAGTAGACGGGGAGGGTGTCAGAGTGTTTGGAGAACGGAGGCGCACTTGGTCCCGCGCTAAAAAAAAAAAAAATCTCCTCCGTTTATGCTAACGCGGAAAAACCGTCCTTGGTGTGAACAGCGCTTAAGTGCACAGCGTGATCTCGGACAAAAGGTGAAACCTGGCGGATGCCTGGAAACTTTTCGGCCATGAGCTTGTCCATATCGGTGTCGAACACGATGTTGACGTGGGTCTGCAGGCGGATCCAGACGTTATAGAGCTTGTCGGTGAGCGTCACTCCAGTCAGGCCGGCCAGAAACGCCTGGTCCGTCGGGCTGGGCTCTGCGGTCGCGCTGACCTAAATGGATTGCAGGGACTCCGAGGTTCATTTGCGGTTCATGTTTCAACAGCTTAGAGAGAGTGACTTGCAAGCCTGCTACACCACAACGGGTCCCCTACCTCCTCCGGCTCGGTCCCGTCCATCGTCTGGGCCTTTTCAGCTGCCATTAAAGCAAGCAGCTTCTGAATGATGATGTTGTCCTTGATCACCGCCTGCATGTTCACCGTTTGACCGTTGGTAAACATCTGGTCTCCCAGCCGATTGATCGGCCGATACCTGGTTCATACAAGACACGGGGCATCGGGTCAAACACAGGAGGCAAATCCGTGTGTTAAAGTGAATCTTTAAAAAAATAACAACAATAATAATAATAATAATAATAATAATGACGGTAAAGTCTCACCTGCATGGAGGAACCAAAAGCAAGTCTAAGAAGAACATATCAGGACAGAAACCCTTAGGGCTGTTCATCGCCAAGCCTGAGAACAGGTGCTTCAGGAAGAAACCTATATACAGATGATCAATCAGACAATCTGCAGCATCCCAAACATCACATTTACAACCGTACAGTTCATACAGTCTTACATTCCAAGCAATTCTGGGTTAAGGGCCTCGCTCAGGGACCCAACTGCAGCAGAGGTGGAATCTGAACCCTGGAGCTTCTGGTCCATAGTCCAGTACCTTAACCGCTAGGCTACCACAGTCCCCTAATGCCACTGCCACCCCTAAGCCTAAACTACTATACACACCCCAGGCCTTTTTATGGAAGGCTGATGGAAATTCATAATAAGGACAGAAAATACCGTCATTACACAAGGATCTGTAATAAATAATTAAGTAAAGTAAAATCAAATGGAGTTCCGTACAGTACTGCGTACTCTACCATCATAAAGTTATTGCCTTTGCCGTTTGGAGTCCGGAGTTACATGCAAGAACAATTTTTTATCAAAGACTTTTTTTTTCTTCGTTTACATGAGAACCGACGCTGATCGCACCTGCACCGCAGTGCATAATCATTTCTCACTCGCAATAAAACCACGACAACAATCCACATAAGGTCTCTTAACAAGTACGGGGAAAATAATCTGAGGTTTCTTCTATAAAAGGCTAAAAATTCATCAGAAGAGCAATCAAGGCAGAAACAGATGTTTCAAAAGCGTCCATCGCACGGCAGCAGGCCTTCATGAGAATTGCCAAAACGTTGCAATTAGGACAAACGAGGTGAAAATATTATAGTAGTGCTGCCGGAGTTCCATGCTGCACCTGGCATCATTGGCTGTTAAGAGACTCTGTGCTCCTAACCCATAAGTAACTACATTTTCTCTTTTCTCTCAAGAGCTGTTGTTCCGGTACCGGTTCCAGCACCGCACACTTGGATGTTCCTCCACCTCAGCATCACTCTACTGGTCTCCATTAACAATAACCAGTCCCACCAGTGGGCAGGAACTCCTGCCTTCTGCTGAGGACTCATTATCTTAAATCGAATTAGTTATTTAATATTTTACAAAATTAACATCTAGGCCAGCCAAAGAGGACGGGTCCCTTTTTGAGTCTTGGTTCCTCCCAGGGTTTCTTCCTTCTACTTTCAGGGAGTTTTTCCTCTCCACTGTCGCCCTAGGCTCGCTCCATTTGGGACTGGGCCTTTTAAGATCCTATAATGTCGTAAAGCTGCACCAAGACGGTGCTATCTTGTAAATAGCGCTATAAAAATAAAACTGACGTTGAGGATCAGGGTTGTGCGTCGATAATAAAGATCAACCTTGCATACGAAAGACTGAAGCACCTTACCCTCTTTTTCCCAAACGGAGACGATATGCTCTCGGGCCAAGCTTGGAGTTAAATAACCACGTTTAGCCGCGTGGACATCATCTGAGAGGTCAAACGATAAAATGAGAAAGGACTCAGGAGCGATGGTGCAATAAATCCAGGTATATACAGTTTCTCACGAAAGTAAGTACACCCGTCACGTCTTTGCAGCTGTTTTATGAGATCTTTTCACGGGGCGACACTGAAGATGCGACACTTTGACACCATGCGAAGTGGTTTGTTCACAGCTCGTCAACGTCCGCTGGAAACAAGAGGGAGTTACACCCCCCCCAAGTGAAAATGTTAAATTGTGTCCAACGTGCCAGTGTTTTGGGCGGCCGCCGTTATTTTCCAGCGCTGCCTTCACTCTCTTGGGCATGGAGTTCTTTAGGGTTTCACAGGTTACCACGGGAACCCTCTCCCTCTCCTCCATGATGACGGATGTTAGAGACCTTGCCACACAGAATATTGACACTTTGGGCGCAAATTTTGTGTCCTTACTTCTGTTGCCGTCGGTTTCGACATTAATGGCCGTGTGTCGGATCAAAGCGTCACATGATCAGGGCTGTCCCACGAAATAAGAAAGTCCCAAAGGTGTAATCACTTTAGTGAGAAATAAGTAGGAGCGAGAGAAAGTCATACCCGTTTCCACTCCCGCGTCGCTTTTATTGCCCGACCGTGTCACTATTAGCTTGCTGTTGTGCTCTCGGCGCACTTGTGACTTGCTGGCCCTTCGACGAAAATGAATACGTGCATTAAATAAGCAGTAAGCATATAAAAAAAAAAAAAATACAGAATATAACAATTACATCATACATATAGAAATTATATATGAATACATACCATTATTAATTCTGTTATTAAATAAAGAATATGAGCTCATCTCTTGTTAGCATCTCTTGTTGTTATCTTAACTTAGCACATTAATACGATTATATATTACTATTGAAATTTTAAAAATGTATTATATATTGGGACTGCACGGGGGCTAAACGGGGCGGCACCCAGAGCAGAGCGGGTCCTTTCTGTGTGGAGTCTGTATGTCCTCCCCGTGTCTGCGTAAGTTTACTCCGGTTTCCTCCCACAGTCCAAAGACATGCTTGTTAGGTTAATTGGTGTCTCTATAGTGGCCCTTCGTGTGTGACTGTGTGTGTGCCCTATGATGGATTGGCGCCCGGCTATGGTTGTTACTGCCCTTGGCCCCAAACCCCGTGAGGATTAAGCGAAAGATAACGAATGAATGAATATACAGTCGATTCCGGTTAATGTTACCACATCAGGACGTGATGGTTTCGGTCCTAATAACCGGCTGGTACGATTAATCGAACATGCCCTATGTTACAGGACGGGACGTGCTATAATTTAT
>JAUZST010007355.1:0-39586 GCA_034779995.1 Parotocinclus haroldoi | reverse complement strand
GTGTGTGTGTGTGTGTGTGTGTGTGTGTGTGTGTGTGTGTGTGTGTGTGTGTGTGTGTGTGTGTGTGTGTTATTTAAATTCTCTATTAGAGGGTGGAGAAGTAGATTGAAGTTTTAAAAGTTAGTCCCTTTATTACAAGTATAAATGAAATGGCGGTGACATGATTTGGTCAAAATACCGCACAGATTAGGCAGCAGAGCGTGAATGTGTCCTATTAATCTTTAAATTGTATTATAAGCCTAATTAATTCACTTGTTTATATTAGTTTAATTTAAACATTACTATTAAACAACTGTCAGTTTGTAGATGTAGCAATGTTAACTTTACTGTACACCCTGAATGTGACACATTTCTAACTGAGGGTTTACTTTAGTTCTTAGAGCATATAATCATACAATGCACTCTGCTTGAGACTGTCTCATATGCATTTAGTTCTGTACAAATGTAAATCATAGCATACGTTCCGGTTAAAAATTAAAGATGCATAAGTTAATGCGTAACCATTCAAATCCTTAGGGTTTTGACTACTGTCAGTAGGACACGTCATCAAAAATCAACTTTAAATACTCAGCTTTTCTGTACTCTACAGCTGGAGGCTGGTGTACTGATGTGCTTAGACTACAAGTAATGACAGGGCTTAACCATTCACTTTGACAGAGAGCAAATTCAATAGTTCCCAGATGGAAGACAGTATAATTCTAAATGAGCTAGTTTGTGATGTATGAAAATTAGCTAAATCTGAAAGGTTTGTTAAATGCCATGTTTTCAGATCTAGGAAGCCCATAAAAAAAATTACTGCGTTAACAGTTTGTGAAAGAGTTATGTTTCTTGTAGCATCTGTAAAATTTGTTGCAAAACTGTTTACTGATGTATTTTGTTTCCTGTGATGTCTGTAAACAGCATCAAGTTCCATGGAACTTTCAAGGCAACTGCAGAAACATACTCATAACAAAAATTAGGGGATACTTTAAATGAAATATCCCATAATGAAATATCCACTATTTTTGTGAACAGTGTGGTTTCCACTGCAACATACGCTGCTCACAAAAAGTAAGGGATATTTAATTATTAATTTGTGAACAGTATAAATCACTCTTTGTTGCTCAGAAATAATAGTGATATGTCACAAGAACAGCTATAGTTTTATAATTTAATTCATATCCCTCCTTAAATAGACCAATTTGAATAAGAGGGAGGACTTTGATTTCAAGCTCATGAATAAGATGTGTTAGATTTGGCTTTGCAGTTTAGCATGCAAGAGAGCGGTACTTGAGAGTAAACAAAAACTAATACATGTTCTTTTCAATACAGGTGCAGTCTTATTTTGCAGTATGTCATCGATAACTTCAGTGCAAAGTAAGTAAGTCTGCCCAGTGCTGTAAATGTAATGTACCGAAAGACAAAAACATAGCACCATTAATCTGAAAGGAAATCTGAAATTTGCATAAAGGCCGGATTATATCATAAATATAATTGCTTTAAAATATTAATAACATATGCATTCTATATAACATATATAAATATTTGCAAATATAAAATACTATTATGTAAAGGATTATGCTTATTGTGTTGGCTCAGAGCATGGTTGCAATGCAAAGAGTACAGACCCCAACCCTTTTAAGATGCCTACTGACAAGGACATCTTCCAATTCAGAAGGACAGAGGAGGCTCAAAGAAAACTAGTAAGTGCCCACACTTTATCAGGGACAACATCACAGTCTACACAATGAATTCTATAGTGTGGAATTAACACACGTTAGGTAATTCAATTACCTGATTCAGTGAACAATATTAGGGAGGCATGGTTGAGTCCCAAGTTGAGGGGTGGGTCCATTCTGTGTGCAGTCTGCCTGTCCTCTTCTTGTCCATGTGGGTTTCCTCCCACAGGCCAAAGACATACTTCTTAGGTTAATTGGTGTGCTCCTAATGTTTGTATGAGTGTTTGTATGTCTTGGCACTATGCCACTCTCTTGCGACCCTGTTCAGGATTATTCAGAAGAAAATGTAAATGTGAGTCAAGAATATTACTAGAGCTCCCAGAGACTTACAAGAGCTGACACATTGCAACTAAATTAGCTTTATTCTATCAGAAAAACCTATTCACAGCATGCTACACTTAATGTCTTATATACAGTATTGTGAACCACAGTCCTCAGTTTGATTCTGTTAGACTAGACAAGGGCTCTTGCCACAGAAGTTCTGTACCAGCTGATGTCTTGGGATCTTTTTTTAATACAAAACAGTGTCAAAAGTTTATTTAGAATTTTTTCAGTATTGAAAAACACATAGTCAGTTGCAGATCTGCAAACAGAAATATCTTGTTGAGGAAACAGGTCAACTGAGAATGGCTCAGGGAGCTGGAACAATGGCTCATTTTTCGAGCTGACAGATTAGCTGTGGTTAGTCAGATAACCATTGTTTACAACTGTGGTGTGCAGGAAAACATCTCAAAATATATTGTATAACATGGCAAAACCTTGAGGAGGATGGGCTATAACAGCAGAAGACCAAGTTGGGTACAACTGTAATATTAAGAGAGCCTGAACTACAATGAGATGAGATGAGATTACCTTCACCTGATGAGTTAATGATTGGTTACACTCTGATTCCACTAACTTGTAAATATGCATGAATGATCTGTGCACCGTTTGAAATACTTATTAGCACAGAGTTTCATAACTGATTTTATGAAAGAAATTGTATGGTTTTATAAAAGATTTACACAACATTTAAGTTGGTTAAATCTGACATTAGTTTTAACATAAAGTCATGCAAATGCATTTGATGAAAATATGTACTAACAATTCTGAGATTCCCAGTTCAATCCTGACCCTTGTGAATTTTGCATCTCCTTCCTGTGTCCACTTGGGTTTGGGTTAATTGTATTTCTTAACTGTCCATATTGTGCAAGTGTGTGTATATGTTTGTGATTACATGTGCCCTACGATGGATTAGCACCCTGTGTAAGGTCGTTCCTGCCTTGTGACCTGTGTCACTGACTAGGCAACCAGCTTTCCCCCAACCCTTACTAGGATTAAGTGGATAAGAAAATAAATGAATGAATATTTGGGTTACACTGTGGAGTCAGACTGCAACAATTCAGTAACCCAACAGGGTCATGTCATGTCATGTCAAGTGCCTACTTTTCCCAGTCCATTGTCATAGTTTTTTTCTGTTGTTGTATTTCTGTCTTGCGTCCTGTGTTACCAGCCAGGCACTGACTCTCCTGTGACCCCATCCAGGATTAAGTCCTGTTGTGTTCTTAAATTTGCTTGTGTGATTTCAAAATTTCTGTTGTGTTTTTGAATTTGTTGTGCTTCTTATTTGTTCATTTTTTAATTCAGGGCATTTGTGTAAATAGTTTAAAACATTTACCAGATATAAAGCTGGCTTTCACAATTAAAGATTAAAGGTTCATTTGAGGTCATTGACCTCAAATATGTCAATATGTCGATTACTCTGTAGGAATTTCAGAGAGAGCTGAGTCTGCCTATCCATGAAAAGAAGACCTTCTCAGGCAAACTGAAAGCCAGGCAGTTAGAACTGAGAAAGAAACTGACAGAGGGTCTCAGTGAAGAGGATAAGAACACAAACCAAACCCAAGTTGCGGTCGAGCTTTTGCAAAAAACACCTGCTTGTAATTTTATCACGTTCAAAGGTGAGCCATTATAACCATCATACAACACATGAAACTAGCAAACCACAACTGTTTGCATAGGAGTCAGTTTCTTTCCAATGGCGCTTTTATATTATGTCCTAGGTCGTAACATTGAGAAAGAGGGCATACATGAGTTCATTAACAAGAAACGAGAGATGTTCTACCTGGAGGTGAGGCCCTTGTTTGCTAAGCAGAATTGTATTTTCACCATAATTTTCACCCACTCTCACTTATGCATATCTGATCGTATCTCTCTCTCTCTTTCTCTCTCTCTCCCTCGACCCATAAGTATGCTCTAACAGTAAAGAGAGAGGAGATCGAGCAGCTTGAGAAAATAGCAATTTGTGAAGAAAAAAAATTGTCCAGGGCTGAAAAGCTTCTAGAAGAGGACATGGTCTTGTTTGATGAGTTTCTTAAAGAAAATGACAAGAAGTCTGCAGAGGCCATCAAAATGTAACAGCATGACGCAATTAAAATGAAAGAGAAATGACTGTGATTAAAAGTAATTTAGAAACACTAAGTGCAAGTGATGCAGTGCCTGACTGTGCATGTGATATTATTCATAGTGCTGAGCAGGAGACTAAAGCAAAGATGGAGAAGATAGCTGAGATCAAGAGGGTCACCGCCAAAATGGTGGCCATTAAGAGGTACATACACAATTGTCTGTATATTCTCAAATACATTTGCACTTTTGTCCCAAGGAAGATAGGTATGATAAAGGTATGTAGATGTGGTCAAGATGAAATGCTGAAATTCAAACTGAGCATCAAAATGGGGAAGAAAGCTAATTTAACTGATTTTGATTTATGTGGTGTGTTTATTGGTACTGGATAAGCTGGTCTGAGTCACACCCTGTGCCCATTAATGAGCATTTAAATTGCCCACAATATGATTAAGAACTATTCCTGACCATGCCCATCCCTTTATAATAGTTACAGTGTATATCTTCTGATGGCTATTTCCAGTAGGTTAACAAATCACCTCAGAATGGTTTCTTGAGCATGATAATGAGTTCAGTGTTCACAAATGGCCTCAAAAATATCTTTGATACATATATCATAAGACATATATCACAAAAAATAGACTATATTTGCTATATTAGTCAATTGGTTGGTAAGTCAATCAAACTATAAACAATGACAATAGGGAAATTTAAACTTAGTATAGTATCATTAAATTCATTTCTTTATACTGATCAGTTTGTTAAAAATGTCTTGAAACTGAACGTTGACAAGTAAACTAATAAGTAAACCTTTTATTCGAAGATTAATAGCCAAGTTTCAGGTGGCACTTTTCACAGCACTACAACCATTTATTTGTTTTGTCTTTGTTGTTCAGTGAAATCTCTAAGTATAAGGACACTCTACAGGAGTACAAACTCTACAAGGACTTTTTGTTTAAGCTTTCTCCTCCAGAGTGGCAGAAAAAACAGAAAGAGAAGACCAGAAGCTGTGCTAATTCTGCGTCTGCCATCAACAAGGCAGAGCGTGATGAAAAGAGAAAACAAACAGAGAGAGGGAAAAAAAAACATCAGTCAGATAAAGGTCTGTATTCACCGGTAGTCTTTAGAATGGGAATACTGCGACTGCTACAGAGAAACTGGATTATTAATGTGTAAGCATGGACAAAGGGCATAAAAGTAAAGTAGATTTATATCTAACCAAGTAATTTACTTCAGAAGGTGTGAGATGTTTTTAGCATCAAAATATATAATTTCTGCTGTTTATGTGTGTACAGGGCCTAGAGAAAAAATCATAATACCCTGTAAAAAATATTTATATTTTGTCAAATTAAACCCTTTTTAAGAGGGTGGCAAGAAGACATGATATGGTCAGTTAAGGCCAAGTCTGAACTGAAATCCAAGTACTGAAAAACTTGAATTTGTTATGTTGTGGGGTAATATTTACTCAACGTGAACAAGGAATTGCTCAATATTGGGCACAACGGATTCTGTCAAGTGCAATAAAATTCTTTAGGGAAACCTACAGCCTTTTTATATACGTATAACTGAAGATGAGCAGGTGGTTTACCTTCTATCAGATGGCCAGCTTTTAAGACTACTCTTTTCCTCTTGGTGTTCAGGTATGAATAGAGAAAAGAGGAGCTCTGCTGGATCTCGAGAGTTACCTCCTCTTCGTGATGTCAGAGTTTCATCCAGACACAGTGTAGAGTCGACTTCTCAAAGTGGCAAAATGTATATCATACACAACCATGCACAAGTTTTACATTATGTAATAAGTAAAACTAAAAGCTTTTTTTCTTTTTTTTTGTAGAAGCCCTGAATCAGATGTGGACAGTTCAGATTATGAGGTCAGTGGGATTTGTATTCAGTCTAAATCAGTTACCTGGGATGTGACCACAGCATTTACATTATAGCAGGCACATGCATTTCTTATACCTGGTCTACATTGATATTTAAAGTCACCCAAAACATAAGCTTGCATATTTTGTTCTATAACAGTTTCTCATATATAAACATAACTTCACTTCCTTAGAAAACTCGCTAGTAATGAAAGTCTCATATTTTAGATATAAATTCCTTATTTACTTTATATACTTGATTTACTTTATATACATTATTCACGGTCATTGGAACACTTCAAAAATGCTTTGTCATTCTTATACCAATGCCTCCACTAGCATTTAAAATAGAAGTTTGTAGATGTTTTGCCAGTGTTAAAGGGGACATGGTAACTCACCTTTTAACTGCTTTTGCATTTCCACTTGGGTTTCTAATATGCCTTTAAGCCCCCTAAACTATGTTTTTAACAGGCAGTCCCCTCTCCTCTCTGACTTCTTCAACTCTAGATTACTGATATGACTGGTACAAATGCTAATACAGCTCTAGAACAATAGCAAATCAGAGCAACACGAAAAACTGACAAGATAGGCTAGCATTTGCTACATGATACCTGTAATATGCATACATAAATAAACCAGCTGAAGTACCGTAACCAGGCACAATATTTTAAATTAATAATTTGGAGATGTCCTGTTACAACAACTGTAAACATTAGGACAAGTTAAGGCAGCTCTCCCACGCGTCACCTTTCCCCCGCCTCTCTTCTCATTATCATTTAATGCTACAGACAGAGAAATGGCACATCAAAATGAAAGCTCATTGTGGGAGTGATTCAAAGTGGTTGTAATTCTGCATCAATGCTATGTTTCGGGAAAGAGATTTCAGATACAGTATCCACTAAGACCACTAAGGCCTATATAAAAGCATAAAAAAGCAGCATTTCATGAGAGCTGTAAGTGTCTGTCAATATTCGGAAGCAAAGTAAAACTCGTTTTAAATCTTGATCTAAATTTAGCCATATGATGTGTGATCATAGGGATAGTCACTGTTGTTATTTATGAATATGTACCATTAAGAATAAATTTCAGACCTGTAAGACATACTGGTTCCAAAACTTCTACCACTGTTCTCAATGTTTGCAATTGCATGCCCCTGTAGGAGGAGCCAGAACTGTATTTTACAGATCCCCAACAGCTGCTGGACCTGCTCAGTGAGCTTGAGGAGCAGAACCTCTCTCTTATCCAGAATTCACAAGATGCAGAAGAGGGACTAGAGGAATTCAGAAAAAACATGGAACTGACTCGCAAGAACATGTGAGCCAAGGATATTGATCTAACTGCGTGTATTAGTGGTAACTCAACATAACTAATTTTTAGAAATGTATTATTATTGTTGTTATTATTATTATTATTATTAGTAGTAGTAAATTAGTGTTATCAAGTAGGTTGAGCAGAAAGGTATAGTAGTACAGCAGACTTGGTATAGAAAAGCACTGGGTATCTGTATAACATCATGTTTCTGTGCATATGATTTTATGCATGAAGGGAGGATGAAGCAAACCAGCTCAAGCATCTAAGTGACATCATGAGAAAGAACATTAACAGAGAGAAAGAAAGGACTGCAGAATTACAGCTCAAAGCCAGACTATTCAACTTTGGAAAGTACAAAACAGAAGAGGTAATTAGTGTACTTTAATTTTACCCATATCCAAGTTTAATTCATTTTTTGCTTCCTCTATTCTGATGTCATTGTGTATTTATCACAATTTAGGAGAGCACTTTAAAAGCTTTGAGCAAGAAAGTGGATGAGGTCTATCGCAGCTGTATAGGAGACAGTGAAGCCAACCTGAGCACACTTCAGATGCTGGCAGCCATTGAAAACAGACTGGGAGAGCTGCTGGATAATATGGAGACGATTCCAGTAGATCGCATCGCCATGGCCGAGAAAGTCAAGGAGAAAGAAAGGAGAATTAGGTCTGACATTAACCATTCCAGTAATCCACTTTCACAACAAATATCTTTTATCTATCATCCATTTGTACTTGTATAAGTAATTATCTCTTCTTATATTATACAGTGGAACTTGTTTGGGAAAGTCTGAATCAAACTTTCCATAAGAAGTAATATAAATAGAATTAATCCATTCCCAACTCCCAAATTATTGTTTATTTTACACCTATATTTGTATGTTAGAGGATTTCTCTTCCAAACAGACTCAATGGACCTGACACTTTACTGTCAATAGAGGGTAATTATTAATTCAGGGCACTGTATGCTAAACACAAGTTGAGTTGAAAAGTACTCCTTGAAAAGAAGAAAACCATGTTTTCACCACGTATTATTACTAGGCCTGTGGCGGTGAGTGTGAGGCCATGTCTGAGTTTATGTAGTAATCATTAATTACGGACCGTAGGATGTTCTGTGGTTCCACAGTATTACCTCATATTAGCTTTTGTCTTCCTGTAGACTGAGAGAAGAGAAACTTCAACTACAGAAACAGCACCAGGAGGAGAGAATGAAGAAAGCCATGGAGAGAGCTCAGGCTGAGATCAAGCGAATGGTAACACTGAGGGGAATATATTTCATTAGAACAAACTCTATGTACAGGTATGCAGGGTTTAATGAATGTATTGTGTTGTATAAAGAAGGACGGTGACCGAAATTGATGTTGAACAGACATTACCATTGTTACATAGTCCATTGAGAGAGAACAAGAGAGACAACGAGAGAAATTTTTTTTTTACTTATTTAACCATTCTTGGCCGAAACATCAATGGCCATTCAAAGACAGACAGTTACATCAACACCCAAGGCTATATCAAAGCTAGTCATACTTATACTCAGATCAGGGCTAAATTAGCATAATAATTTAACCTAAAGCATGTTGAAGGAAACCAAAGCAATCAGAGTAAATCCAGACACGGGGAGAACATGCAGACTCCACACAGAAAGGACTTCGATTGCTTCAGCTGCTCTAACCCAGGAGCTTTTTTGCTGTGATGCAAGAGTGCTACCCACTGAGGAAGAGAGAAAAACAGAGATAACATGAATCATAAAACTATGAATACACTACAGTCACCATTCTGTAATCTTTCCCATCCTGTTCTCTAGCCTGGAAAGAAGCTGATGCCTCGCTCCCAACTTTCTGTTCGTAAACGTAAGGACAACCAGGACAGTGACATCACCGACAAGGAGAAAGAGGAGTACAATTACTTCTTTACTTAGAAGTAGCTGCCGTTGCTTCAAGCGTGGGCAGTTTTCCGTAACCATACTAAACCGTTTAATGCCTACTTTATTAGCATTATTATATGACACATTTTATCATTTATTTTCCTAAAATTTTATTAATTTTCAGCAGTGAAGAAACACAAACAGGTTTAGTTAACACAGTTTAAATTTAGTTTGAGACCAATTATTCTTCGCTATAAATTCATGTTTGTACTTCAGTTTATAATCTGTTACGAAAACCTATTGGGTTAAAACAATATGTCCTAATCTTATTTTATATTTTCAGTTAAATAAAAATGTAAACGCTGTCAAGTGTCTGCCAAATGCCTGCTACTTGCTGCCAAACTGGTTCTCGGCAGATTACACACAACCTCAAGCTTTACATTTACATTTAGCATAAACATAGACTTTTATCCAGGGTGACACACCACTGACACAATCTTACAATGTACACTAGAAGCATTTGTGTTTAAGGGCCTTTCTCAGTTGCCCAGCTTTAACACTCTGGCAGTACTGGAACTTGAATCCTGGCTCTTCTGGTCCTTAAACATTGAGCATTCAGAGTCCCAATTGGTGTGCCGTTATAAGACTATGTATCTTAAGGTAGTTTTTTCTTTTTGGTCAAACTATAACATTTAGTTTAGTTAGTTTTATGTTCTTAGGCATGAGCATCGAGTTTAATAACCAGCCCAGAGAACAGTACTGCCTACACATTCCCACTTATTTCCCCACAAAAAGAAGGCACTTCCTGCCCTAGCCTATGTTTATTTTCATTTGGTCAAACCATTCTGTTTACATTTTAGAGATAATCCAATATCAATAGTATTGTTGGAAATGCTCACCTGCCCATTTTGCACCAATAGTTATATCACATTCAAAGTCACTTCAATCACCTTCTTCATTCTGATGCTTGGTTTGAACATCATCAGGTTGTCTGGACAATGTCTATGTGAATAAATGCCTACGTTTCATTGCATCTGTTAATCATATTAAGTCTAGACATTGCACTATCATATGCAGTTCATCATACAGCTGACCCTTTGCATTATATTGTAGCCTGTTGAATTATGAATTTGCTTTATTTATTATTTAAAACCCCTTATAAAACCTGGATGCTGTAATTGTATCCCCTTTGCCACTTCTCAAAATTAAACCATGACCTTCATTACATATCCTATTTAGGATAAGCAACAATTTTGTTAAAACTGTAGTCACACCCCAGCTCAAAAATATAAGATACCGTTTCACGCCTAAATCCATCCATATGACAAAGTTCTGTACAAAGTTTATTTTTAAAAGTAGAGCAGCATTTCTTCATTTTCACACATACAAAACAAACAAATCTTCCTGCGTTAGACAAACGGCATACAAAAATAAACAAAACTCTTCAACTGATTCTTGATTGCTAATGGTGTTGCCTTGTTAGGACTAGAAATAGATACCAAAACACTATACAGTACTATGTCCATGGTGCATAAAATAGTATGTTAATTTGCCATACTTAAATGTGCAGTTCCACACACTCAAGTGATAACATAAGAAATACCTAGTCTGACCACAAAAAACAAACAAACAACCAGTTCACATTATCTGATGTTCCTAGTTCAAATCTTGACAGTAGTTTAAGCTTATGCTTCCTTGCACCGGAGCTTAATGTAACCTACATGAGAAGCAAGTAAAAAAAGAAATCATACTTCTGTAACACTCAAGACTGGCCTCTGGAGAGCTAAACAATGGAAATCTGACTGCCAGGTTTTTTTGTATACTTACTCTACACCATTACATGATACTGGATCTATGAATAAGTCCACTACTTAATGAGGGAAATTAGCCAAAATTACATGTTTGCAAGTGGTAAAACTTTGTGAACCTCTCATATTTGAAGGTGAATTCAATCAGCTCTGAATAAGCAGTCTGTTGTGTTTAAAGAACATGGATCTATTAAAGTCTGATTAGATAAAGACCGATCTGAGGTCTGAATCAACAGTTAGTGAATGGTTTTATTGCAGTTATTGATGCCTAAGGGGGTAATACGAGAGACAGAATGCAAAGGGTCACATACCTTTGCCACTCACAGATATGGAACACTGGATCGTATTCATCAATAAATAAATGTCCAGGAGAATTATATTTGTCTCCTCTGTTTGTATCCAATTTAAGGACTGGTATGAAAATCTGACCATGTTTTGTCTCATATTTATAACTCCTCTGTAGGCGCTTTTAATTACAGTCTAATACACTGCCTCTGCCAAGTGTGGAATTAGGTTGTGCTATTAACATTTAATAAAATAGATTGGTATTACAATGCTTATAAACATGTGCAAAACATGCAAGGGCTACACAAAGGTCTAGCTGTTTACGGTTATTTTCCACAATACAGAATTCCTAAAACAGATGCCTTCATGTCTTAACAAAGATGAAAGAGGGAAGAAAGTGGTAGGTCAATCAGCAGTCTCTGAGGTGTGACCTTATTCCAAGTCCTGTAGGTTGATTGTGCTGCCTGTAAACTGGGAGTTATCAGATCCGTCATCATCCTCAGTCAATGCCGAAGGCTCCTGGTGAGAACAACATTATTTCAGTAGCTGAATAAATTATTAAATTATTATTATTAATTATTAAATTATATCCCTGATCGTGCAATGTAATGAACTGTAATGACTTGTAGCAGAAAGATTTAAACAGTTTTTTAAGAAAGACTATAACTTAAAATACAACATTAGTATCTAATCATTACTACATATATTTCATCATCCTATTTATAACTAAAGAGAAAGCTCCCCACCCAACACACGGAATTTTCAAGTACTATTGTTCAAGTGCTATTTTTGTACAACTCCATAAATAACCATTTGGTTACTTTAGATGTTTATTTTTATTCATGCTTCCTATAATTTTTTTTTCTTAATGACTGACAATTGACTGCAGTGTGCAATCTCACAATGTTCAATTATTTAACAACGTGAAGCGGGTGTCCCTTAAACTTGCAATTCAAACTGTTGGTTCTCAAACTTTTTAATCTCAAGGAACACCTTGCTAAAAAAATTAAAGGGATATTTCATTTTGAGATGTACCCTATTTTTGTAAATAGTATATTTATATACAGACTACATGATGATCCACATGAATCATAAAGCTGTTTTGCACATTTTTTTAACTTTATTAACATTGAAAACATTTTAATTAGAAAAGTTAAAATGATGTGCTTAGCTCCATCTCTAACAATAACAGTTAAAACAGATTTTTGAGTAGCCACTAGCACTAGTCTCCCTACCTGTGATTTCATTTCAGATTATCACAATATATACTAACACACAGCTTATGCTATTACACATTGTTATTAAGTACCATGACAAATAAAATAGTCATTAAAATACTACCATTATTATTTTTTCTTTAAGTGGTATATCTTATACTGCGCATATAACATGTCTGGTTCCCTCACGTGTTGCTATGCTATAGCTAAATGGGTCTGCAATATTTGGTAAATCAAGAAAAACATCAAACAACACAGATGTTTATCCAAATAGAATTGGGATCATTATGCACTGGTAAACCACAAAAAGAGCACATCTGATGCAAAATTAAAATCATCATAATCTTTAAAATGATTGTCATTGTATGTGCTAGAAGGTGAACCTGTAAGATGTTGACCGGCAGGTCTACTGTTAGCTGTGAATGAGAACTGGAGGTCTGTGAACTGAGCTGAAAAGCCAAATCCCCATCAGTGGCAGGATCATCCTGAAACATATGCACCCATCAGAATAGTACACAATGGCAAAAAAGCAAAGCTTCCATAATGACGTTCTCAGCTCCCTCACCTGCAGTAGCTGAATCTGTACATACTGGGCTCCTGTGACTGGGTCTCGGATAGTGAGACCTGCTGTTGTTGCCGTGGTTCCTTCTCCAAATCGAGCGTTTGGTGGAACCAATGTAGCTGCATCACTGGAGCTCTTTACTGCCTTAGTCTTTCTCTGAGTAATCCCTGCAGTTGCTGTAGGGCCTTTCTGCTTTTTGCGCTTTGCCAGCTGGATGGCTCGGTAATCCGTGCGCGCAGAACCGCTGCTTTCCTTCAGAACGTGAAAAATAGCCAACGCTTATGACATGTCATAATAAACGCTCATTTTAAAGAAATCTTTTCATGTTCTGATTGGAATGCTCCATGGAATTTCTTAAATGGGAGCACCCATCACCTTCCGATTATGTAACAAATTGCTGCTCTTACCAAAAGCTGTTCTCAACTCTTCACAACTCTACTAACTAAGACAGACTTGCCATTCTACACTTACCATAAACGAGCAAGGAGTGACCGAGGGCAGTTCAGTCTCCTTCTGTCCACTGTAGGATGCGCTGTGGCTAGGGAACACAAACGGACTCATGGCTTTGCCCTTCTCTGGCTGATTTAACACCTCCACTCCACTCAGCAAAGGGCCCACAGATGCTTCGGTTCGCCCGATATCAGGCTTCACCTGGGGAGAGAGCAGTTCTGGTACTGCGGTGGATGCAAGAGATGAAACAAGGGCAGAGGACAGCGATGGGGCAAGGGATGATGACAGTGAGGATGACAGGGAGGGGGTGAGCGATGGGTTCAAAGGCGTCTCGGCCGTTAGAGCACTGGAGGCGCTCAGGGCTTGAAGATGTTCATTTGCAGAGGTGCTCTGGATAGCCAGTACCGTTAACGCTCCGAGAGCCTCAGGGTTCACCGTCTGCACGTCATCCAACTGTAATGCACCTTGCTGTAGGACACCACCTCCTGCACCAGTGTCCAGAACGTGTGCTTCCAGTTCCGCACCAGCAGCCATTATCAAAGGGTCCACAGACTTTGCACCTCCCAGAGCTGAGCCCACTGAAGCAGAATCAATAGTGAGGATCCCGCTGCCCACGAGAGCCATGTCCATAGTGAAGGAGCTGGGGCCAGACTGAGTGGAAGGTCCAACAGGTGTGGCAGAGGCTCCAGAGGGAACGCTGGAGAACAAGGAAGAGAGATCCAGACTGCTGAGCTCTGCCCCCACAGAACCAGGAGCTGTGGCGGTCTGAGCTGCGCTGGTGAGTTCACAGCTGGGTGTCAGTGTGGCTGTGTTCTCCATCTGATTCAAAACATCTGGAATGAAAAAGGGTACAGGATAAACTGGTTTGACCATGCACGTTACACAGGTGTTCAACAGCTTGCCGTTTCTGTATATCTATAGCCATCTTACTATTGGATATGAACGGCACTGTATTACAGTCTAATCCCTGCTATTATTTGAATTCCCTCATTAACACATCAGGTACTTTAATCCCCTAAACTGCAATCTGAACCACTTACCAGCTATAACGAATAATGACAGAGAAGCTGTCGTTTCAGGTACATTTTTATCCAAGTTTGGAATTCAATTAAATAATTTTCCAGAAATTTGCCGGGATTTCAAATGATATTTCCGTGACCACAGGTACAATATGGATTTTTGCTCATTTTTATCAAAATGCACCGTAACATTAAAAAAAAAAAAAAAAAAAAAAAAAAATCACTGAATAACAGTGAATATAACTGCTGGGAAACCAGGTGGATGTTGCTTTGACACACATCACCTACCCCAACCACTGTTGCAGACCTAGAAAACCCCCTTATGGCAACAATATTCAGTTATGGCAGTGGCCTCTCTCAGCAGAATAGATTGGTCTTAATCAGATCAGCAATGTGCGTGATGTTCCAGGCAAACAAGCACAACACATGGAAGCCCTACCTAACAACTTCCAGGTGCTGTTACCAGCATGGTGCCAGGTACCACAGGACACATTAAGTGGAAAAAAGATCCTGCTACCATGTGTACTACTCTAACAATTTTTTTTGTTTTAAAATGCTCACATAATGAAGCAGTCTTAATTTTTGTGAGCAGTGTATTTTACACATTTAAAAAATTTCCCCAGAAACAAAAATATGCTGTTATCTGGTAATAAATGCTGTTGTTAAGTGCAATGAAACTTCTAAAACATTTCTAAAAAGAAGAGTTTAAAGTTTAAATAAATGTTCATTGAAATGAATCAATTGTGTGTCTCTAAAAACGTGGTATTATAAAAAGGTGATGGCATTATATCTCTAAATATCGGCCATTAAACAGAACAGAACTAAAAAGCTATGGCTGATTAGAATATATAGAAAAAAAAACTTAGGTTTGCATGTATGTATATACCTGGGCTGAGATTGTGGTGTTTAAGCATATGGCTTTTGAGGCTACTTCGAGATGAGAAGTGCTTGGTGCACCCTGCCACAGGACATCTGCTCCTTAAACATACCCCATCCTGACGGTGTTTCTTTGAGTGGATGTATAAGCTACTGCGTGCTGAGAACTTTGCATTACAACCTGTAGAATAATGACACACAAGCAAATGTATGACCACAACTTTCGTATCACATTTCTAGCAACCATTACATGTACCCAGTGACTAAAGCAGAAAAATTAGTGCTAAATTAGAAGTACAGCAATTATTGGCTTCCAAAGGATAGTACTTACATGTATATTCTATTTTTATTCATTAACTCAATTTTAGGTATTTCATTAACTCGGGAAGAGAACTAGTCACACTACGGATGCCAAAACGAACAAGAAAATTCACTGAATACAATGAGAAAAATTATATTGTATTCAGCTGAAATCTTTCAGGAATTGTGTTAATGCCCCCCGATCAGGTACCACCAGTTCAACCCCTACCATTTGCCAAGGTTAATTTTACAGAAGCACAGGCAAACCAAACAAACATGCAATGTCTGATACCAACCCTCTATGGGGCACTCAAAAGGCTTGGTACCCAGGTGGGTGATGCTATGGCCTTTCAGATGCTCTGCACGGGTGAAAGACTTCCCACAGCCCTCTTCAGGGCAGGTGAACCGCCGATCATCATCATGTTTCCTGAAAGGCCAGGAATTGAATGGGGAAGAGAAGAGAGTGTAGTTTGAGAAGAAATGTGTACACATTTAAATCACCATCACTCTCCAATTCCCCACCAAACAATGTAGTTTTACCTTTTGTGCCTCAGGAGTTTTGACATGCTGGTGAAAGTCGCTGCACAGGCTTCAAAGTTACAGACAAATGGTCTTTCACCTGATGAAATTAGAAAAAGGAAGAGAAAATCAACTCGTATAGAAAAGAAATGTTCTGTTAAAGAATCTATAAGCATATAAACAAACGTGCGTACCTGTGTGACTGCGGAGGTGGATTTTAAGGCGACATGCCTTGTCATAGCGTTTCTCACAGCCTGGGTAGGTACAGGTAAACTGGCTCGTCTCTCTGAAATGGGTCCTGTTGTGGGAGAACAGGGCACTGAAGGTGATGAAGGCCTTCTCACATCCTGAGGAGTAGAGCACATAATTGTTATTATTTTACATGCTGCAGAAACAATGGCAAGTCAGTAAAAAGGATGTGGGAATTACGTTAAGTCTTCATTTGCCTTGTATATGAATTGTACCCTGATAAGTGTTCAGTTACTGCTCACAAAAAGTGGGGGGCATTTCATTTGAAATATCAGTCAAATTGAAAACCTATCACTGTACGACATGTAAAACCAGTTCTGGATCGCTGTCCCACTCACATCCAATGTGGTTCACAAAATACAGATCTTGCATTGAAGGTCGTAATTAAGTCATCACTGTAATTTAATTTAGCTAACAGTAGGGTGTCAAATTTGGCGTTTTAATAGTAAGGAAATATTACAGTACTGTTTTGGTAAGTAATTTGTGCTTTATTTGGACTGTGGTATTTGACCAAATTGCTTTAAAAAAGTTCATACGTGCTACGAAGTAGAGTTTGAGGTAGAATTTTGGTAGCCCAATGTATCTTAGACATATTCATTTACACCTGTTTAAATATGTTACTAAAATCACATAACACCAGACCATTTCTGAAAATGTGGGGAAAATATATTTAATTTAAAGTATTCATTTAATGGTATAAAATATGGAATCATCCAAATATATACAAATAAATAAACAAAAAGTGCTAGCACTATGTAGCATGTTTTCAGGGTCTTTTTTAATAATGTCTATAAATCATAATTAAAGAGAGTAGCATTTGACAGATTAGCTTTGCAGACTGAAACCCTGGGACCAACTTAAATTTCAACCTGATATTTTGATCGATTGAGCTTTAAACTGGGTTATGGCCACACCACTGGGTGTGAATGCCTTTCCCAAAGACCATTACATCCTCTGTGGCAAGAAGCATTTTCATACTGAGAAATGATTTTTTTTTTTTAAATCTGAGAACCGATTTTTTTATCAATTGAATCCCGTGTGACTTGTTAGCGTACGCATGTGCACTGACTTGAGGTAATGACTTACTCTGAAATAAGAACCCATATCATAAGTGAAGAAATTTTATTGTTTTCTTTCTTGTGTAATTAAAACCAAGCATGGTTCTGAGCATAACCTTTTTGGCAAAGGCCAATCTGTGATTAATTACTGATTATAACTTTAATCCAATCATTCGTAATTCATTGTTGCTTCTCTTTAGCTCAAAGTAACAATCTGTTCTTCTGTTCGTCTTTCCTCCATGTAAATCCCATTTCATACAGTTCTATCAAAAACACAGTCTCCGGGTTTCATCCACTTGTTTTGTTGTATGCTTTAGATTTTGTTTGCTTTTACATGTATTTACAAATCAGTCTTACAATCCAAGCAACAGCAAGTTAAAGCTCTTGCTAAGGGACCCAGTGACAGCTGTTAAGGGGTGGGAATCGAACTTTAGACCTTTTGGTCCATCGTCCAGTACCTTTACCATAACCTACATATAACCTATTTCTAATGAAAGTTACCCGATATACCCATGTTTTTTCTTTTATAAGGCTGCACTGCTGGACAAACTGGATAAATGTGTCCGTCACGTGACCTAACTTAAGAGTGTTTTCTCCATTATCCCTGGTTGCCTTTTACCATGCCTGAGCACGAATGCCCCCACACCTGATGCCGCTGGCCTGCGATTACAATTTTAAAAAGGCATCTTGATTCTGGTGTTCTGTGCTCAGGCATGGCTAGAGTTCAGCGCTTCATTCCAGCCTGGGCTCCTTGGGCAAAAATTCCTCTATGGAGGTAAACATGCTTGGGCACAGTAATTAGCTAGTGTGAGTACACTCAGAATGTATAGTTGTAAACAAAAGTATGCAAAAACAATATAAATATCTGATTACGAAGGATCAGGATGTTGATTCAAAACATTTCTATGTAGTGTGTTCCACATGTTTAATTGAAAGATTGGATGTTTGATATGAAGCACAAATTCTCACCTGGAAATTCACACTTGTGGGGTCTCTCTGGCTCAAAATGCGTCCTTTGGTGGTTGGTGAGGCGTGTAGCGCTGCGGAACCTCTCCCCACACATCTCGCACGGGAAGGCATTCTCCTGCTCGTGAGCACGTGCGTGCGCCTTCAAGTTGTAGACTGTGGTGAAGCGGCGGCCGCAGTTCTCCCACTCGCAGGTGTAGGGCCGCAGTTTGTCGTGCGACTGCAGGTGGCGCTTGAGCTTGTAGGAGGTAGTGAAGGACCAACCGCAGCCCTCAATCGTGCATTTAAAGGGTCGCTGATCCTCGGCATGCAACACCAGGTGCATCTTCAGCTTCTGCCGGGTATCAAAAATGCATGTACAGCCTAGCTGGGGGCAGCAGTACGACACAGTACCAGCTTTTTTACCTGTACCAGCAAGAGGCACCAGTCCTACAGCTTGTTGCTCGTCATCTGTGGGATCTTTTGAATTCTCAGCTTCGCAAAGGCTTTCCTCTTCATGTTTAGCATTAGGGTCCAGAGAGGAGCCCAGCTCAGAGAGCGAGCAGTCGTCTGCTAACATGAGCTCTTCCGAATCACTGACGGCTACAGGCTCATCATCTGCCATCTTTCCCACAGACTTTGCACCACCCTCATAGTTTAAGAGCACAATATCTTCATTCTCCTTCACTCCTAGCTGCTCTTTAATGCTCACCACTCCATCCTCCTTATACGTGTAGCCATCCGGAGGGGCGGCCAGAGTTAAAACCCCATTCTCAATAGTCACAATAATGCTCTGGTTGTTGATCATAATGGTACCAGAGAAGGTCTCAGGTAGGCCATCAGCACTCGAGTCTCCGTTCGACAGGTTCACAAGTTCATTCATGTACTCTGGACCATTTCTGCTCACGGGCAACACAGTTGGCATGTCCTCTGGTTCTGCGATTTTGGGTTCACAATCAATCTGCTGCTCCATCGAGTCTAAGTCCACTTTGTGACCTCTCGCAAACGACATGCTGCGAGTCACAGCCTCGTGTCCTCCACTAGGAACACCGCTTAAGCTGTCGTTTTTTGATGTAGAATTTGAATGCACAAAACCAAACCTGGACGCTGGACAAGAGTCATGTTTGGTTTGTAACTTACTCTGGTGTGTGGTCTGCAACTCCACTGGTGTTTCGGAGGATTCAGAGGAATCCGTGAGGTTCTCATCAGCTTCACGCTGTCCTCTTTGGTTCTTTCGCTCTTCGTCTTCTTGCACTATGTTAAACACGACGTAAATTCCCTTCTGGTTTTTGCCCCCAGATGAGACAGCAATGGTATCGCTTATTCTTGAGCAATTTCCTCTCCTTCCTGCCTCTGGGTTGGGTTGTGTTTGCTCACACTGCTCTGCGTATCCTTCTTCCTCCCCGTCGAAAAGCGGCAGCGCCATTTGCAATACCCCATCCTCGATCTCATCTTCTCCATATTTCAGCTTCACGAAGTCAGGTGGCAGATCTAGATCTCCATACTCCCGCTCTTTCAACACGTTCAGGTTACAGAACTCAGCGTCGCCCGCCTGAACGTGCTGTGACAGCGCACAGTTAGTTTCCCTTTGCTTCTCCACAAGACCAGACCCGCTGCCATTTTGTGGAACCTGAGAGGCCGCGGCCCTCTTGATGTTGTTATTGTTACTTTCTGATTCGAGGCTATCATCGTTTTCGAGCAAAACATGTCCTGAAACACTACCAGCTGTCGTCCCCAACGAAGACAAGTCTGACTGAAGCGGGACGCCATGTTGGTAGCGAGTGTTTTGGGCATTAGTAAGCCCCTGGATTTCCATCTTGGTGTCCCTGTAGCAGCAGCGCGTTAAAGCCCGCCTCCACTCTGTAAAGCGATAGCACCGAAACACCCAGCACCTTATGCCAGCAATGGCGGCGGGCCGAGTGAGTAAAACATACTGCGTAATAAGTGATTTTTCACGGCTTTTACTTGGATGTATTCACACAAATGGGATATTTGAAACTTTACGCTTTAGACTCACGCATATTTTACCAATAAATAACTAAAAATAGGCTAAAGACTGATTTGATTAAGGCGGAACGCCGTCATGTTCGTGAGCACTAGATGGCGCTTTAAGACTTCACGTTGACCATAGTGACAGCCTTTCACCTGCACATGCTTTACACACGTATACTCCAGCATAGAGCCGGATCAATTTTTGTTAATACTTTTCTTCATAATATTTCTACTCGCTAAATGGTTTTTTTAAACATTGGTTTACTATTGTGTTAGTACTTGCATGTGGTGGGCAAATAAAAACAGGAAAACGTAGTCTTCGAAATCACACAAACACTGCTGCACGTATAAGTTACAGTATTTTAGATCGAATGCTAAAATATGTACCAGCTATAAAATATCTGACAAATAGCATTGTGATGTAAGGGTGTAAGGCAGGAACAACTCTAGACAGGATGCCAATCCATTGTAGGGCGCATACACTTAAGATGCACACTACAGATATCTTTAGAGACACCAATTAACCTAACATGCATGTCTTTTCCTGGATTACCAGGACACAGAGACACAGGGATGACCACTCCAACCAGGGATTGAATGCAGGATGTTCTTACTGGGAGCCACCATATCAGTCACAATTTAATGTTTATTGACGCTAATAAGTGTAGTCAATTTACAGTACAGCTACTAAATGCCCATGTACAACACATATCACATATCTGGAATTGAGTTACACTTTAAATGTACAGTATCTTATTCTGGTTTTACTTACTTTTAAGTAAAAATAAAAAGTAGCAGTTTTGAAACTTAAATTAAATTAAAAGTTTAAATTAAATTTAAATGAATTTTAATAACAGTTTTGGAAACAATCAGTTCCCTGAAGTATTATTTTATAGGGTCACCATTTGTTTTACTTACACCTATCTGTGTGTTTAATATGTCACTGGCAGTGTTGCATATTTACATTGTGGAATGTTTTCCCTTTCTTTCTTGCAGAATAGTTCATGTTCAGTAAAATGTCATAGTTTGTTTTTCAGAGGGTTTGTATTTCCCTATGTTTGGTAACGTAAAAAGGAGCATCCTCCTCCAGGTTAAACTGTCAAACACAGATTGCTCATCTGTCAAGGAATTTAATCACATTTAATAAGTTTATTGTCTTTTTCATAAAATAAATCTTTTCATCAAAATAAATGGAACATGCCTCTGTGATTTTTGGCACAGGTGCTGTAGTTTAATTTTGTTGTCATTTTTTTACTGAAAAGAACTGACACATGTAAGCTGATGCTAATATAATAGTGCTAATATAATTTATCACTTTCATTTAGTTTCTTATCCACTTAATCCTAAAAAGGACTGCGGGAGAGCTGGGACCCAGCTGGTGGCACAGAGCGCAAGGCAGGAACAACCTCAAAGTGGGTGTCAATCAGTCGCCGGGCGAATACAATCACGCAGTCACACAGTCATCCACTAGCATTGCTTTACCGTAGTCAGTTAACCTAATGCATGTCTTTAGACTGTGGGAGGAAACCAGAGCACCCAGAGTAAAGCCCCTGGATTTGGAAGACATGCAGACCCAGACCTGAAATCACATCCAGGATGCTCTCACTGTGAGGTGCCAATGCTACCGACCAAGCTATCCTGCTAATATAATGAATGTATCTAATTATATTTATAAAAATGCCAGTAATGTAAAAATACACAAAACACTAACTCATAAAGTGCTTTTCATATGAAGGAAAGGCATACATTCAGTACCACTTCTTACCACACAAAAAACAAAGCATTGATCTCTCATTTTACATAAGGTAAATGTACTTATCAACACATTGGCTGAAAATAGCAGGAGACCGATGATATCTGAGAGGTCCAAAAATACCAACTCCCCTGAGACTGCATGCACACAGGTGCAGCTAACTGAGTATTCAAAAATGTGATTGGTGTAAAAATGACATGGAAATAATTTGCTCTTTTTAAATGTATTTTGACTTCAAAGTGGGCTTAAAGGAAACTTGGGCTTACCATAGATAAGGATTATTGGTGGTATATTATTGTAGAAGCATATTTATAATAAATATATTCTTTGTTTTTATCGCAGGATATTTATGGCATCACGTTAGAATAATACTATAGAAAAAGTGTGTAAGGTTTACATAGTATGCAGCAATCCAACAAACATACATGTCTTTTTATTAGCCTCTTTTATTGTGCTGTTCTTAGGAAAACTGCACGGGTGAACATGCTCAGTGGAACAAAAACCACATTATGTGCTTGTATCAAATTTGGCAATGAAGTTCAAATATGGCTGTCAAATATGCATGCCTGATATATGCTCAAACAAGGTTCACAAAATGAACAGTAAACAGCTGTTGTACATTTGAGCACACATTTGACAGTCATGCAAAATGTAAAAAATATTGTGTCATACAAATTGAGGTCTACTACATATGTTCAACATCAGCTAAAGCTGCATGCTAAAATGCTCACAAAGTAAGTCAAAACAGTTCTTTTGTTATGTAAAATACAGAGACTTAATGGCACTCATTCATCAAAGTGACATTAAAACAAGCACAAATTACTTTATAAGGAGCCACAATGCCTTAATATCTACATGTCTGGCTTATGAAAATGTCTTGCAGCATTAAAATGAGCAGGTTCTGATTTCCAGTGTATATAATCTGCACACAAAACATGAACTATGTACTGTAGTTTCGATACTGGACTATGGACTAGAAGTTCTCTGGATCAAGGGCCCTCAACAGAGCTTTTTTTAAAAAAATATTGTAGATATTCCTCTGGATAAGAGTATCTGGTAAATGACTAAATCTGAATTTAATGAACTGTAGGTTTAACCAAAAATATAATGACAGAATGTTAACAATGTTAGCAGTTTAATCTAAAAATGTTTACTCTAAACACCAAATTGTCAAACCCAGAGCACAAAGTAAGCATTACATGGCAGTAAACAAGAGTTGTACCAAGTATGCAAACAAATATGACCATACACAGCTTTGATGAATAAGAACCATTGTTTATCAACATCATGTTCTACAGTACACAACAAAGCTCAAGAAAATATACATAAACTCTGTCATAGAAAACAGACACATTGTGCTAGATAGAGATATATAAACATTTATAACAATAACAGTGACTAGTACTGAATGGTCCCCTTTATCATGCAATATCATAAACTGTAACATGTAAATAGCTACAAATTCAGATTATACGCAATATTCAGACAAAGGTTATTGTTCATTCTGACAATAATTAATATTTACAAAGGCAAATCAATGAATGTTTTGTAACACAAAAAGTGAGCACTACAGTTAGCAGAATTCCTCAGTCAGATGATTAATTTTCCATTGAATTAAAAATGCAGCCTGAGAGGAGAGAAGAAGAGGGACGTATACCAAAGGACAACCCTCTATGTAGGAAGAAGCTAACAAATAGCTACATGCTTTTTCTTGTTTATGTCACAAAGCAATAATGATTATGTTTACTTTTCTGGTTTCGTTATATTTTCTGGGGAAAGGAACTTTCCCAGAAGGACCAAGGACACCTATGGTTTCTTGGTAGCTTGGGTTAGGTAAAAACTCATCTAGATTGTATCAGTTGTAAGTCAACCTGGATGGGGTGTCTCTCATATGCTGTAAAGCTGTAAAAAACATGTTCAGGACAACAACAATTAGAAATCAACCAAAATTACTGCTGCAAAACTTGTGAAAGCTATATTATAGGTGATAACTTATGCTGAACTGTATTTCTTGGTAGGACTGCCATTAGAGGGGTTAAATGAAAAGTTCTGCCTGCAGTGTATTCAATAAAATACACTTCAATAAAACTTACGGAAGATGTTACATTTATATTTAAACTATACAGAAACTCCTGAATTACATTGTCAGCATGGGAGAACACATGCCTACCTAGATCAATAATCTCACATTATGACTTTTCACCTATTTTCGGTCACTCCATAATTCAGTAAGCAGCAAGCAGCCAAAGGCAACATAATACAAAATTGTAGTTTGGACTATCACATGCACTAGAGATGGAGTCAGAGTGGTATGAAGCTGGAGCAAGATTAGAATAACTTTGCATATATTTGCAAAAGAGAAGAGGCACATTCTGTGACCCTCAAAATCTCCATAATGGCTCTGTGCTACATTTTCAAGTGCCAGGTATAATAAAATGCACACACACTTTTCCCCTCTTCCCCTTACTTTCTTTTTCAGTTCTATATGTTAAGAAAAACAAGTGTGAAGGTGCAGTCTAGACTGAAGAATATTTTGTGTATCGAGCCTTTATGTGCTGCTTATGGCATATAGTATGTTTTCACTGTAAGCAGGCAGAGAAGAGAGATTGCAGACCCTGAAAGACCTGTGGGGTCCACTCCTCGGGGCTAACACCAGAATGCATTATTCACCAGGTAAAGCCTTCCTTGCTAAGGCATTTCAATGACTGAAGGAATGTCAGAGTCAAATAAATACTTAATTCAAGTGAATTTATGCAGGATGAATTGGGCTAATGTCGAAATATAATACTGTATCTGGTATATGAATATTTAAATAACCCATAGGGCAGTAGAAATGCAGTCTTCTTAAAACTAGTGCTAAAGTTTTTGTAAGACTTAAAAGACGTAAAATTTTAAGATTTTAAAATTATCCCTAGACAATGACCTAGACTAAAAAAGCTGTCAGGTTTAGGGTGGTTTTGGAAGGTAGCAGAAAACTGTATGGGTATGGGTGACACTGTAATAAAGGTTCCTTTTCAGGTCAGGCAATATGACTTATCAGATGAAATGACTTGCGCTAAATCAGATGAAATTCAGATAATTTAATTTTCACCATGCAGATGTGCAGATGTTTATGTTACTGTTTTTTTTTTATTTTAACTCCCTTCATCAACAAGGATCAGTCATGCAGCTGCAGTCAATACTGTGAAATCGTCTACTAAATTACATCTCTGTAATTACAATGCAGTTGATTTGATTGTGATTAATATGAATGTACCATTTATTCTTTAGCATGGTGGCAAAACAACTACTATATATCCAAGTTCAGATTGATATCCGAGTTCCATTTGTGCAAGTTTTGAATGTTCGGTGGAAAATCTGCCTAGAGTGTGCATACTTTGTCAGTAAAACCTCCTTAAGTTAACATATACATGTAAAAATAACAAATGTACTAATTTTGTCTCAGCACACACATGCAAACGTCTTTATTGCTCACTTACTGAGATGGGTGAAGACATTCCCTTGTCTCACCCTTGGGGAGACATCTACAGGCATATTGATCTTTATTATTGTCATAATTCAGAGCGCATAATTCACAGTCAACAGATATGTCTAAGTCTTGAAATTGTATATAAGCTTATTTTCTTTGTCGTTGTCTTTTGAGGGGTTCATAAATGATGGCATGTTGTTCGTTCTTTTGACATTTTTGGAGACTGTGGCGTCTTGACATTTGGAATATGACTGGTTGAGACAGTGTGGAAAATAAATGCAATGTATCTTACATTTTATGTTGAGTTTTACTTTTAAAAAAGTTGGGACGGGGAAAATTTATAGCTGGTAATAAGGGAAAAATCTAAATAATAATGTCATTTCAGGAACATGTAATTTATCAATATCTTATATAACCATATGGGCAAGAAATTACTCTGGCAAACCTTTGTCAAGCACTACATTATGAGTTACATTTAGAATTGCTAGTTAAAATTTTAGGGTGTAATAAGCAAGTCTTAACCATGTGCAGAAGCAGCACAGACTTCTGCTGCGTTTAAGAAGACATCTTTTCCAGAGCCATCCATTCATTTTCCAAGAAGACAATGCAAAGCTACATGCTGCTCTCATGGCTACGGAAAAAGAGGGTATGTGTATCGAAGTGGCATGCCTGCTGTCCTGACCTGTCCCCAATAGAGTATGTGTGCAGAAGTTTGAAATGGAAAAAGTGACAACATAGACTTCGTACTGTTACACACCTCAAAATATAAGAAGGGGATGAAAATGACACCTGAAACTTGAACTGTTTTGATGTGTTGTAGGCCTGAACTTAAGGAATCACTAAAAACGTCAAATGCTTGTTTATTTTTGCATTTTCCATACAATTTAATTTATTTTCTGATTTGCTGATGGGTTATCTTTCTTTTTACTCCATTGTCTTTCTCTATCTGTCTTTGGAATCTGTCGGCAAGTGTCATAACTACTGTATTTGCAGCTCTGCATGATGACAAAATGTCATATACATATAAATACATATACATTCACTTTATTATGAATACCTGTAATTATCTGATATGCAATGCTGCCTACAACTATTTAATCAGTCTCTAATCTAATCATCCCATAGTAATGCAGTGCATAAAATGATGGGCCAGATGGGCTGTTTTGAGTATCCATAGCTGCTGATCTACTGGGATTTTCCCAACTCTCACTAGAATTGACCCAGTAAGGTACAATAACCAACAGTATCCAGTGATCAGCAGTTCTGCGGGTGGAAACGCTGATAGAAAGTCTACAGTAATTCAGATAACCGCGCTGTACAAGTGTGTTGAGCAGAAAAGCATCTCAGAATGCTCAATGCACAACACATTGAACATTGAGGCGGCTGATAGGCTGCGACAGGGAGATCCTACCAGGCGTGAGTTTTATTATACCTTTAATAGATAGACAGATAGATGATCAAATGCGCATGTTGACGGGGAGTTTGTTGGATGTGCTGGAGGAAGGAGGGGCTGGCCGTGGCTCGATCGTTTTGCTCTTCATAAAGGACAACAGCTGGTCTGGAATCTCTGCTAGAACATCTTTAGCCAGCCGAGCCATACTTAGAATCTGGTTACCAGAGCGGTCAATGTAGTCACGGAAAGGAACAAACTGCTCAGGAAAAAGCAGAGGGAAAAACATACAGATTGATGAAGTGAAGGGTAATGACGTCAGAAAAGTGGAATTATGCTTTCATTATTGGCTACTGGGCGAGTGTTAAGATTCTTGTCCAAGACTGTCCAAGGCACCAAAAGGACTTAATAATACTTGCAGGTAGGGCTAATTGCACTGCTGATAACCAGCACACCCTAGAGGATTTCTTTATGCACTTCGGTCAGCAATAGAAAAATAATTAGTACTTTTTTCCTAAATGAGGAATAAATCAATATGTTTACGTTTTCATCAGTTATTAACCAGCCAGCAGCAAATCTGACAAAAAAAACATTAAAAAAAATAAATAAAAAGTGAAAGTTGCCTCTTCTGAATTGTTTTCTGTTGCCAGCTTCATATTTTTTGCTTGTACAGTGAGCAAATGCACATTGATAGAATATGAAAGATAGAAGTCATTTACCTGAACAATGTCTCGTTCAGCAAAGCGTCCTCTAGAGGACACTCTGACCTCATCCCCATCCAACTCCTCCATAGCTGTAGATGAGAAACAGTGTGTGATCACATAATCATGTACTTTTCTATATTTGATAATTGTAAATAATAATCTACACAATTTATTTCCTTCTTTAATACACAGTGCCCTGTTCTATATAGTGCCTGTGCTGCTTGGTGATGTTTGTGTGTGCCTTGTTTTTTTTTTTTTACGGATTCCTAAAATTCTTAACCTAAGGCAGCATCTGTTTGTGCATGTGTGTGTTTGCCTGCATGCATGTGTGTGTGTCTGTAGGATGGAGGCAGATGTCAGTTAGCTCAGCCTCCGGAGGAGGCACAGGCTTAAGCACAGCTTCTCCGGGGAGCAGAGGGCGTTTGTGTGTGTGTGTTTGTATGTGTGTGTATTATGCACACAGCATGTGTGAGTATGTATGAGTGCATGCCTGAGAGATCATTGGTATTGATCCTGCATGTCTAAGTGTGTATGTAAAAAAAGGCACCGTGTGTGCTGTGACTCTTTGAGTTGTGGCTGACAGATGGCAGCTGAGGGGAGAAAAAAAAAGAGGAACAGGGGCAAGAAGAGGTGAAGAAGGGAGATGGGGAACCATGGGGGGCAAGGACAGCAAGACAGGTTTGACTATTCCGAACAAAACACATTTGCATTCTGATTTTTGTGAATTTAAACGATATGCCTAATTAGGCATGCACAATAAGCAACCTGTTGTGTCTGAGGAACCGATGAACAAAATAGACAACACACACACTTTAAATAAAAGTTGAGAACCATTTAATACTTTGCTGCATAAGATCTAAAACCAAACAAATTTGATCTCTCCCTACAGTATTTTCTCCAAAGCTTTGAAACCAAGCACTTGCACTGTAGGAGCTTTTTAAATCCACTCACTGCACAAGATTACACCCCAACCAATGCGATATGAATGTGTGCACCAAAATAGTTTTTTTTTAAAGATATGAGTGAAGGTTGACTTTTGAGAGTATGTGTTCCCAGCATTTGTTTTGTGATACATATTGTGACTTTGGTAAAAACAAAAAAATATGGTCTAGTGGAATAATTACAACACAACACTCTGCTCAATACTAATGGTACATAAATTGAAATATGTATTGGGAAAATGTGACAAATGTGACAATTGTGTGTTTTCCTGCTAGAAGTAACAATTAGAAGATTACACTGTGGTTGTAAATGGATAAACATGGTCAGCAACAATAATCAGGTAGTCTGTAGTGTTTAAACTATGCTCATTTTGTATTAAGCTGGCCCCACACCATCACAATACCAAAAATATCCATAAATCCATACCTTTTGGTGAATGAACTTAATCTCACAAGAAACATCCATCCTTTAATTCTACCTTCGGTACTGGCTTAATGAGTAGATAGAATACACTCAGCTTCCACCTGACATGTAAATCTAATTTACATTAAAACCTAACACCTTGTGTTAATCTGAATTATCATATAAAACCAACAACTTTACAATACAGAGGCGCTTCTTTGTGTTTCTGTGGCACATCATACTTTTAGACAAATATTGCATGTGGCATAAAGGTTACTGAGCATTATAATTCAGGTACAGAGTTTGTAGAGTGTACCGTGCTTTAGGCTGTGCTGCATAACTTCATTATAATAACTCGGAAGCAAGGCAGTAATGGTTACCCCAGGGTACTGTGTCAGACTAAGTGTGTAAATGCAGGTTACATTAAACATATTAACCATGCAGTGACCAAAAGGAAAACTATGAATGTACTGTTCCACACAGTTTTAGTACACATGCAAATAAAGATATGGGGATCAGCCTATCCCAACAAGATCAGAAATAAGCAATAATAAGTCACTATTCTTCTGATTACACATTCCCCAACAAGAATATAAATATTTGGTCACACACACAATCACTGACTTACCATCGAACTCAGCAGGACCCACACCCACAATAATGATGGACATGGGTAAGGAAGAGGCCTGGGGGAAAATGCAAACACACCACAAATTCACAGACATGCAGTAATCATATGCAAAACCATGGACAAATTAATGCATGAGATGTAATGGAATTTGGTATTCAAATACATATCAAAGTAGCAAAGCATCAGACACCCCCCCATTAGCTAATTCTAATTACTTCTAATATTACTGCTGGTGTTTTACCCCTTAGCTTATACAAACATTTGTCCCTTACTGGTCAAGTATATTTTAACACAGAATCTCCAAAGCAGAAAATGACATAGTACTGTGCAAAAACCTAACATGTAGGAAAACATGACCTTCAAAATGTTTGATTTTAGTTTTAATTTTGAATTGATATAAAAACAAACCGATGTACCTTTCTGCACCATTGCTGAAATAAAAAAGTAAACAAAGTATAATACAAACAAATGTACATTGCCTAAGACCTTGGCCTTAAAATCTGTAAATAGTAAAAAAATGGCATTTTATAATGGGTACCCAACATTTTGCATAAGAGCATGGTCGAAATTTGCAATTACGTTATCATTGTTGTATTAGAATTAGAAAGGAAATTGTATTTCTCACATTCACGACAGCCTCTTTGGTCTGCACCATGTCTGATATGACGCCATCTGTGATCATAAGCAGCACAAAATACTGTGAGCCATCAGTAACATCCTGGGCTGACCTGAAAAGAAATGAACAGAGTGAAGAGAAATAGTTGTGTTGCTAAGGCATTATTTTCTGTTTACTAGGAACACTTAGCTTACACTAATTGGACAGTTTGTCAGTTACATCTACTGTGGTATGCAGTTCCTAACAGGTAGCACATCTGCTTCTATGCACTTTTGATTGGTTTTTGAGCGGTGTCTATCTCAATAGCTTTTTTTATTCTCCTTTATTGGTCAGGACTCCCACAGATAAAATACTATTTGGGTGGTGGATCATTCTCAGAATGCAGTGACACTGATGTGTTTGTGTGTGTGTTGTGCTGGTATGAGTGACTCGGATACAGAAGTGCTGCTGAAGTCTGTAAACTTTGTGTTCGCTCACTCCACAGACTTTTAGATATACAGTCGAATCTGGTTAATCGGACCACATCGGGACGCGATCGTCCTGACCTTTGATAAAAGCATAAATTCTCCTGGGGATCCCAAAAATCCTCCCATATCTCCCTTCTTTTTCTTATTTGCTCTCACATTCTTTGGTCTCATTAAACGGTTGGTCCAAATAAGCAAATAACATTACACTTATATAATAGGATTTGTTTCAGTACTTTAGGATTCGGTCCGAATAAGCGGCTGGTCCCATTAACTGGTGAAACAATTAACCGGATTCGACTGTATATCATATTTTGCTCTACCTTGTAGATGTAACTGAAAAGACAGTAGCTCAGCAGTTTGCGTTACTCACAGTTAGTATCAGTAATCAGTTAGCAGGTGCTCACAGTACACTACCTAGCGGCGCTCCTGACTGTATTTTATTATTTTATTTATTATATTATTTATTCTCTGTCCATCAGTGACACTAAGGTGTTTAAAAACTCTGCTGTGTCGGTGTCACTCCTATCAATGCCACACACTCTAAAACACCACCGCTACATCAGTGTCACTGCAGTGCTGAGGATCATCCACCACCCAAAGTTGACCTATTCTGTGGAGGTCCTGTGAGTGTATTGACCATTAGAGAACAAATGGACCATTAGAAAGTAAAAGAGACTAACACAATATGTAGAGAAACAGATGGACTACAGTGTGTAATTGTAGAACCTACAACGTACAGCTATATGTTAAGTTAATGAACTGGAAAAGGACAGTGGGTGCAGAAACAAGGAGGCATAATTAATAAATTAGTCAGTTAGTGTAAAAAGTTGGAACACCTTTCAGGAGTTTGATTAAACACTATAGCTCATGTTTTAGTAAATACAGTTTTAATTAGCCATCCTTCAGCTTGCCATTTAATCACAAGATTATTTTGACTCAATATGTTTGCTTGCCAGACTATTCTCTTAGCATTTAACTATTGTATTTAAGCAAACGGTGATATTATGTTTAAAATTCATTGCAATGCTGCAGCACCTGATACACTTGGACCAGTGCCACACACATTACCATGTCAGTGCTTTATTGAGAATGTTTTTTCCCCCAACATATCTGGTCTGTGCAGGTCCATTTCCATTAGCAGATATGGTATTTGTCAGTGTAACTACAAGGTACAGCTATAAGATAAATGATTAAAAATCAGCAAATGCATAAAGGCTCTATAAGTGTACTTATAAGCTCAAAATTTCTGCCAGGCTCAAAATTTTAAGACACTAAGAAACAGTCAAGCAAAAACACTGTCTTCTGAAGAAATCCAAAATCCTTATTGCATCCCACAGACTGGTAAACAATGTATAAATGTCACACTGATTTTTTAAAAATACACTACAAAAGGAAATGCCCTATAATAAAATATCCCCTAACTTTTGTGTACAGTGTAAATATCTCTCTCTATATATGTAACTGACTTTTTTCAGGTTGGTATTAGCTTGTTGATTGAATTTTGCAGGGAGAGGGTTACTCACAGTATTACTTTTTACAGAATTACTTCTGTACAATATAGTATTAAATAATTGATACGGATCTTCCAGCAGCCACATTTGCTCTTGGACTCCTATCACAAAGACTCAAATAAGTCTTGTCTTATGCAATGTTTCAAGTTTGTATGTGACTGTGTGAGTAGTAATATTGTGCTCTCATTTACCTGCACCCACATCAACACATACAAAAGTGTTTTTGTTTGATTGGTTATTTGTTTCATGGGTGGTACAGTGACTTGGTGTATAGCACTGTCCCCTCAAAGCAAAAAGTTCCCAGATTCAGTCCCAGGTGAAGTGGTCTTGGGCCTTTTTGTTTTGAATCTGTATGTCCTTCTCTATGTGGATTTCAAAGATATGGGTGTTAGGTGAACTAGTGTGTTAGTAATACCTGCAGTAAACATCATGGACATGGAGAGGGAATACAAACCCAACACTGGCTGCCAACTGCCAACTCTGAGCACAACCTGCCCATAACCAACACAATCTTCCAGCAAAAGACTAAATATAAAACATCATGGATGCACCCATGCTCCAAACACTGGCACCTGATAGATTATGTCAGGTGCAGATTGCTTGACTGATCATTTTAAGATAATGTCCAGAGTCTGCCTGAAAGTACACCCTCTCTCTTTGTGTAAATGTGGGCCAAACGGGAGGTGGCTTGACTTTGTGCATCTGGAAAACACTAAGGCAGGAGATGAGTTACTCCATGGCTAGACAACTAGACCTCTTCCTAAGTGGTGACCATCCCCTAGATGGTCCGAGGACAGCAATCAGCTCAGACAATTGGCTTTAACAGCAAAAACCACCAAGACTGGTTTGACAACAACTCACACACTATAAATAACATTCTGAACAACATGCACAAAGCACACCAGGTAGCCCCAGAACCCCTTCGTTCAATACTGCCAGACAACTATGGCTGCCTTGCAAAGTGCTGTATGGTCAACTAGAGCATGGCCAGCACAGCAAAAGAAGCACTATCAAGACCAGCTGAAAAGAGGTGCAACAGGAGGCCTGGAGCACACGGCTGCTGATCGCAACACCTGGCAACAGCTGTGCTCATATGGACCCCAAGCATTGGAGGATGAGACTAGGAGACAACAAAGAAGGCTGAGGAGGAGAAACCCATTCATGAAACCCTACCACCACATACACGTGTTCTGCTTGCAAGAGGACCTGTGGTTGAAGGACGTAAGTAAATGTCATCACTGAGCTAGATGAACAACCACAAGCAAGTGTGTGCACCTTGTCTATGTTTGGTTCCTCCTTGTGTTCTGTGCTACTTTTTAGGTGACCATTCCCTACAACCTTTTACTAGATTAAGCATACAAAATGAATGAACAAATCAACCACATTTTCAGTTTCAGAGCATTTGGCACAAATTAAACAAATGAACAAATTAACGACATTTACATTTTCAGAGCATTTGGCAGATCAACACATGAGTGCTTCAATCAGGCCAAGGTCAAACTTACATCTACTATTAGCCATATCATAATAATGATAATGATAATAATGACATTATCTTTGTTGTACATTGTGTTTTATCACTAAGAGTTACGCAGACCTGACACAATGTTAACTGTTTTTTAATTACTTTATATTTGACAGACTGATTGGTTACCATAGCAACAAAGCTAACAAACTTGCTAACTGCTCCCCAAAATATAACTACAACATCTAGTGTTTCTTATGAGCCTCAGATATTTAAATTGATTACGTTTACAATTATAGTGTAATATCAGAACAGGCTATCTGGTGATGCCAAAAGTTGCAGTGGAATGAATAAATAAACATTACCATGGTTACACATCTTCAATGCTTATTATTTCATCCAGCCTGAGTATGTGTAATCAGTCTGGATGTTTATCTAAAGTCCTCGCAGTATAAAAATCTCCACCAGAATCCATCCTGATATACACACTAAATGCTAAATAGATGAACATGAATTTTACAGCTGCATGTTAGAAGTGTCATTATTGATGTTTTGTTTCTTTAACGATAATACATTATTACTCTATCACAAACACTCATTGGACTCATTTGGGTTGCAAGGCATTTAGCCAGATGTAATAAGTGTCCATGTTTATTATTATGTAAAATGCTAAAATGTTTGATGTCCATTGTAATTAAAAATACAAATATAAATGAACCACTGTTTCACTGCTATTGAAAGTCACACAGCTTTTTCACTGTATTTGATACTAGAGTACTTTTAAGTAAAGTAACTGTCCATCAGTCTCCCTCTATGCTCTTTTTGTTTTATTTTTCCCTTAGCGTTGTTTCACTGAATGTAACCCACAATGTAAGGCTAAAGACACATTATTTTTTTGTTAAAAAATGGCCTATAAGTCTATTGTGTGTATAGTATAAGTATATGTCGCACTGATCCCTGCTTTGCACCCTGTGCTGCTTGTTAAAACCCAACCCAAGGCCGCATTGTTGACTAAGTGGTATGAAAATGAATGAATGAACAAAGTATAAATATTAGGGAGTAGTCTTACCGTGCTACCTTGTTAATGACTGGGGCAAAGTTGGTTGGTCCATAAAGTTGGACAGTTCTGAGACTCTCGAAGTAGGCCTCCAGCACCTCTTCTATTCCCACACAATTTGGATTCTCATTGTTGCCATTCTGTAGAAAGCACACATACACAAAAAGTAACATCTAAAAGCATATCCCTTAATAATTGTGGTTATTAAGTAAATGTTTTCAGGTTTCTGGACACATATTAATCTAGTATATATATTGAACCTTTTATAATGGAGAATTTAATTATTATCAAACTACCTGAAAAGTTAAGTAAGGGCATGGGCTATGCATAAAGGCAAATAAAGAAAGCTCTATTTCGATTTTACTATTTCAGGGCTTAACTTCTCTGAAGTGAGATTTTTGTGTTAAAGGACCAAATGGAAGAGCACCCAAGTAATCCTCTGTCTGACTGCACCGAAATAGCTGTGTGTGTCAATATATTATACACAATGGTGTCAGTAGGACTCTCTTCATCCCACAGTGAAAAAAATCATAAAGGTGTAATTTTGGAGGAGGTAAAAATACAACGTTTTACAACCATGATAAAACAGCTCCATCATATTTAAACATGCAACATTGCACTTTTCTTCCTCTAGGGTTCTTATATGTGACTGGAAATGCATTGTGCTGTTCCAGAAATCAAACTGTTCTTTAGCACAATCACAAAGGCTTACTGCTGTGTAAGTGTGGCTGCTCACAATGTCAGACAATTAAATGTATAGATTTGACCCAGAAAAAAATCTGTTTGTACTTTCAGTTTGAATATCACGACTCTTTGTTTGATCATATCCTTTCCTCTTACAAAATGTTTCCCGAAACTTTATTTGCAACTGTGTTTAATGCCTACAGCGAACTGTTAAACATGTATTAGCTGGAAACAGATGTAACAGATTTATACTCCGTGTGTTATTCACTTGGATGCTCTGCTGAGCGTTGTGTATGCATTATGAAATTATTGATCTGTCAGCCTTAAACAGCTGTGCTCCCAGCAGTATAATTCATAAAATAGATAGCACCAGCATCAAACTTGTAAAATACAGAAACAAAAGAAAATCTGGCTACAGAAGCGAATATTTGTGAATGACTGTTTGTGCAAAATTTCCAACTCCTTTAGATCTCTGCACAGCCTTTGATAAAAGGTGTTAAGTTGGTGTTACCTGAAAACCTTTACTGGTACCGGGGGGAAAAACGCTCCTCTCAAAGACATGTCAAAACATAATCATGTAGCCTCACAGAAGAACAGAGTGTGTGCTACAAGGTTCAGGTATTTGGAAACATTTGTTTAAACTCTAGTCAAGGGATTAGACATAATGAAATCAGATTTCACTCTGCTGATGCAATATAGATGGTGCACAAGCCAAAGTCAGAAAAAGTTTGGACAATATATGCACTGCAAATAAACAACACACTGTGTTTCTTGCATTTACTTTGACTTTAATTGAATTTCAGACATTAGGGGTTATACAATTACTTCTCTTGGGCATAGAGTTCACTAGAGCTTCACATGTTGCTACTGGAATCTTCTTCCACTCCTCCATGATGGCAAAGCTGGTGGATGCTCAATAATACTAAGGTCTGGAGACATGCTGGACCTTTACCCTCAGTTTCTTTAGCAAGGCAGTGGTCATCTTGGAGGTTTCGTTATCATGTCGGAATTCTGCCCTGCAACCCAGTTACTGAAGACAGTGGATCATACTGTGCTTCAATATGGCACATTACACATGTAGCTTACTGTAGCTTACCACAGCCGGCAGCACTCATGCATCCCCAAATCATTACATTTACACCACCTTGCTTGATTATAGGCAAGACACTCTTATTTTCGCCAAACACGCTTGACACCATCTGACCAAATAAGTTTACATTGGTCTCATCACACCATAGAATATGGTTTTGGGAATCAAAACAGAAAACTGTTTGCAGGCTTTCTTGTGCTTCATCTTTAGAAGAGGCTCCCTTCTGGGACAACAGCCATGGAGACCAGTTTGATACAGTGTAGAGAGAATAGTCTGAGCACTGACAGGCTGACCCCCCCACTGCTTTAACCCCTGCAGCAATGCTGGCAGCACTCCTACATCTATTTTCGAATACGCAAATGAGATGCAAACTCAATTATCGTGATTGAGTAGCCAGCCCCATATTCATGTGGCTGAACATAGGCATATCAAACTGAAAGAAAGTGCAACACATTGTCTGTTCAGTAGGGTGTATGGTCACCCAAGACTGCCAAAACACACTAATAGCAATGGGGCATGGACAGGATCATATTGTCCAGTAGTTTTTGTGGGATCCTCTGCCATTCTTACAGCTCAAGAAGTGTTGTGGGAAGCATTGGACAGTTTGCCAGACACCTTTACAGTACATTCCAAGCATGTTCAATGGAATTCAGGACTGTCACTGGTCAACATGAGTTTTAGCTCCCTCTGAAGATTTTCTATTGGGTTCAGGTCTGGAGACTGGCTAGGCCAATCCAGGACCTTGAAATTCTTAGTTTTCAACCACTCCTTAGTTGCCGTGGCTGTGTGTTTCAGGTCATTGAATGGACTGAATGGATCTAGACATGACCAATCTTATAAGCTCTTACTGAGAGAAGAAGGTTGTTGGCTAAAATCTTTGGATACATGATCCTATTCATCCTCCCTTCAATATAGTGCAGTTGTTCTGTCCCCTTTGCAAAAAAGCACCCAAAGTATGATGTTTCCACCCCATTCTTCACGGTGGGGACAGTGTTCTTGGGGTTGCACTCATCTTTCTTCTTTGTCCAAACACGGCGAGTGGAGTTCATACCAAAAAGCTCTATTTTGATCTCATATGACCACATGACCTTCTCTCATGCCTCCTCTGGATCATCCAGATGATCACTGGCAAACTTCAAACGGACCTGGACATTTGCTGGCATGAGCAGGGGGACCTTGCATGCCCTGAAGGATTTTAATCCATGACAGTGTTCATAATGGCCATATTTGAGACTGTGGTCTCAGCTCTCCATGTAGTTCTGGGTTACACCAACAGTTGTTTATTTCTCACCAAGCTGCTTGCCATCATTTTTTGGGGAAAATCCTTATAACTATGCTTTCAATATTGTGCTCCAAATATTCTGATAAGTTGTCTAAGCTGCATTTCTTCTACACTAGACTGCCTGCTCCTTACGAAATGGAATTTCTGTGTATTTAGCATTTTTAGCACAGTGAAGTTTCTTAATGTCCCAGAACTTTCTAGGTCTCTGAGTTTCACTAAACTTAATGCTGGCATTGTATTGCCTTAAATTAAACAAGGACATTAAAATAATAATAATAATAATAATAATAATAATCATAATAAAGGATATAATAATAATAATAATAATAATAATAATAATAAATATTTTTGTCCGACTGCAACATGTTAATGGAATAAGCTTAATTACATTCTTATTCTTTTAGGGATGTTCATTAATTACATAACAAACTGTTTAAGGTAATTTTATTACCCAAAGCCAACTTTTTCACATTACATGCTGCCTCAATCATGTGCTATATTTAGTGCATCTGTGGCTGATACTATTATTATAGAGTACACTATAAAATAAAAAAAACCTTATTTAAAAAAAATAAATTACTGTGATTCAGTTATTCACTTTTCATACAATTCTACATACAATTCAATATAATTTTGATAAGAGTGCCCTAAATGGAATTTTTTGGTCACTGTTGTAGCAGCTGGGGTTAATCTTCTGAAAGGTCTTTTCTTCTTTAATAATGTATACTATTAATAACATATTTGAAAGTAATACATTTATGTTGGCCATGTGTGACAGCACATGATTCCTTCATCCATGTCTCATCAGATGTTGTGGAGTCAAATGACACTTCAGTGATGTTCATGTAATAGTATTTCAAAACTGTCAAATGCTCTGAACCTCAGATTTCCCTGAAAAGGCTTGAGTGGCCTCCACAGTGCCTCATGTGTGGCCATTTATTAGATTCACAGATCTGTAATGGCAGATTGGTGCGAATGACCGTCTGACCCTGATGAGGAGAAAGAAGGCAGGAGTGAGATTGAATGGGACCGAGAGTAAATCACATTTTACAGGACCAGCCATTCATTTCTTTTCAATATAGGGGATTTTCAGGCTGTATTGACAGCAATGTTGACCTTCACTGAAAGTTTAAAACATATTCAAACTTCCTTGCTCAAATTAAAAGTTTTTTTTTTAAATCAAATAAATATCCTTATTTATCTGAATCCAGATATTTAGATGTATATTTAGATCTATCCTAGTGTCAATCCTGAGTTTTCCGGTTTTCACAAATGGCAGTACTTTTAGAAAGTGGATACAGAGAGGGCAATTGGATAGTAAAGTAAGCATGATTGATTTTTTTTTTTACTGTACTCTGTATCCTCATGGTCAATGTATTGTTCATTATCCTGGATCGCATGCCTTGGTTTTGTCCTGATGTGACATTTAAGCAGAGAAGAGGAAAGAAAATAGGAATAGTGCTTATTGCATGCATAGCTAGTGAAGTAAAGATGAAGTAATTCAAATTAGTTTATCACCACACTCAGTACAATCATGCTATAATTGGTTAGAATTGAAGACTAGTAATTACAGCCAAATATTATATTTATATGACCCTGATAGCCAAGCTTCCTGTCCAGGGCTAGAATATGCCCGATTGGTGTTTACCGTGAATAGAAAAGTGAGGGATAAAATGTGAAAAATGTATTTTTTTTATTCAAATGTTTATATAT
>JAUZST010007354.1:0-14234 GCA_034779995.1 Parotocinclus haroldoi | reverse complement strand
GTATTTGCAGTGCTTCCTGTCATAAATTCCTATTTGGATTGTAGGTATAAAATGGCATGTTTATCAACATTATACATAATACCCGCTCAGTGAAACAGCTATTGATTCTAGCTAAGTAGTTAATACTCACTAGTGGGAAATGTTAAAACTAATAGTTTCAGTACTATTGATCTATGATGTGTCTCTTTGTCTTCTTTTCAGACCATAGACTGTACATTCACTGTACAGCACTGTATTCTTGGAATTTTTAAACACCATTGTGTCACTGCTCGTCTCAAAATACTCCACCAACCAAAAATGGTCCAGCCACCAGTACCCTGTAGATAGCACGCATTGAGCACTGATGGAATATTAGAGATTGCCTAACACAAGCTGTGCAACAAGAGTTAAGCTGTTATCTGGCTTTACATCTACAAGGTGGCTCAATATGGAAGATGTATCTAATAAAATGCAAAGTGAGTGGCCATAGTGTTTAAAAACTCCAGCAGCATTTCTGTGTCTGTGCCACTCATATCGGCACAACACACAGTAACACACCCCCGCATCAGTACCACTGCAGTACTAAGCATAATCCACCACCCAATTAGGACCTGGTCTGTGGGGGTACTGCCAGTTTAAGAACTGAGTAAATGGGACTAGCAAAGTATGTAGTGTAACACATAGGATGCAATCTGAAATTGCAGAGTTTTAGAAATTGCTATATTGTAAATAGACCTGCTAAAATGTACAGGGAGTGTAGAAACATTTACAGCATTTATCAGATGCCCTTATCCAGAATGACCTGAAACTCATAGAGTCTTATAATTTAAGCAATGGTGGGTGAAGGGCCTTGCTTAAGGCACCCAACTGTGACAGCTTGGCACAGGTGGGATTTGAACCCTGGACCATCAGGTGCAGAGTCCAGTACCGTAACTGCTGGGCTATTACCATCCCAGGGACGTGAAGGTGGTAGAGCAGGAGGTGTCCCTAATAAAGTGGTTGGTGAGTGTATATTTGTCACTTAATCACTGCAGTCTTACATGCAGGACCACCACTGACTTGGCCTGTGTACGAGTCCTTTTGGCTGGCTGGGGGATGAAACATCTTACCCAACCCTGTGATGAACTGACATCCCTACCAAATTTTGCTTACACCTGCCCCCTGTATTCTTTGGGGATAGGTAACATAGTTCCTGCATCCCTGACTAGGAAAAAGCAGGGCTAACAACAAGGCATTTTTATAGCATTTGGTTTCTATAGGACAATTGAGAAGTACTACAATCTTAAAGGTATAATATTATCAGGAGGAGCTTGGAGGCACTGATCAATTGGTATCAAGGCAGCACTGGAATTTTTACAAATTTTGAGTTTCTGGTTAATAGTCCAGCAATAACCCATACACCTTCATTTATATTGTAAGAAAGCATAACCAAACAGTCCTAATCTGATGTCTACATCCAGCAGGTGTATTTTACTGACTGGCAGGGGCATCATAGTGAACTGGTTTGACTGGCAGGTGGTCTTTACTCATGGCTCCACAGTGGCTGCAGCTTTTTTATTCTAACCTAGCAGGCACGACAGTTGACTCCACGTGTTTAATGAATTCACTAGTAAATATGGCTCTTAGTTTGCTTAAATGAACATACAGTATGTAGCCACGGGGGCTAATTAAAATCAGTGTTTTGAAGTTGAACATCAAATTAAAATGCTGATAATATGGAGTCTAGTTAAAAATTCTTATTTTAGTTTTCAGTATACCGAGGCAGAAGCCTGGTTTGGGGTTAAATTACAGGTTTAAGGCAAATAAGAATTCATTTTAGTCAGAAACAGAGTACATTGCCATTTTGATTAAATACTTTGAAACATAATTAAATACTTTTCTATGTTCCATAGAGAGATATAACATGAACCTTTCATAAATCACAAACTAAAACTGACTGCATTGTGTGGGTAGGATCCAGTTCTGTAAGAGTGAGTTAGTGCTCGCTGAAAAGCTTTCTTAATGATGTGAATGTCAAAAACGATGCACCAGAAGGATGGCATACTCAGTGCCAGTAGAAGAAAAAAGGGAATGGGTTATGCAAGATATTAATTTTAGCAGCAGCTTTTTTATTTTTTTGCATCCCAGGATTGCGAAGTTCCTTGCCCGTGGCAGCTCCTTCCTCACAATAGATTATTATTAGATTTGATACAGACAGACCTCTATTGAGCTACAATGTGAGGGTGTATGAAAAATTAAGACTGGTGAATTTGGCTCTGAGACTCCATATTTCAAACTCACAGCTTAAACCTTCGTTTTGTAATGCTTCCGCAGACTTCTGGTCAAGCTTTCAGTTTTCTTTCTCAGAAGTCTTTGGAGGATGAATGAAAACTGCAGCCAATTAGAGGCATTCTGAAGACCAGAAGACTGTCTCGTCTTCTGTGGTGGCCCTGAACTGCCCCAAATCTGTCTTCTTCTCTTTCGCGTTCTGTCTTTTGCTTTGCAATTGTTGCAGGCATAGAAGGTGGGAGACAATTTGTAGTCAGAAAATGTAACACTTATAGTACATGCTGGCACAATGCCTTTCTCTGCTTGCTTTTTCCATTTATACCCTACTGACACTAATCCATTCGTGTGTCGTTTATTTAGATTGTGCTTTGATAAGCATTTAATTAAGTATTTACAATTTGTAAACTGAATTAAACAATAAAAAGAATTATGCCAGCTTTAGGAGTTAATGCTAGGAAACGATGGCTGTTAAAACATTTCATGTATTGTTTAGTAGTTCTACTGTGTAAAGATGATCAAAAAGTCAAATAAGGATTGCCCAAGTTACGTGTAAAAAAGTAAAAGGTCCTTGCCTTGCCTGTTCTCCATTTTCTCCTCGAATGTCTGTTCTGCCATGTAGGCCTGGATGTCATGGATGATCTTACTAGGTGATTTTTTGCAGTCAAATGCATCTTGCAGAGATATTCTTAGGTTTAGGTTTATCGCTATATAAATGTGATATTCACAATCCATGTAGATGGGATATAATTGAAGCCTGATGTCTTAGACATTTGATGCAGATGCAATCTAATGTGCATAAACCTGCTCTATACCGCACAGATCCAGCTGAGTTTTTCAATGATACGAAAAAGCGACTTACAGAATTGCTTTAAAACATCAATAACATAATCCATTCCTAATAATCAGGAATATAAACAATTATACAATTCTGAAACTGATTACCTTGTTTACTTACTTTACTATTTATTTACTTTTTTATTTATTAATGTTAGGTCTATAGCTTATAGTAGGTTGTACTATGTAAAATAACTGACCAAAGATAACAAACCCCTGTGATACAGTAACACAACTTTAAACCATGACAAATGAAAACATTAAACCAATGCCTTAAATAGAATGGTTTCCCGTTCACTTTGCTAGTGCGTCTCCATTTCTAAAATTCAGTGGAATTAGCACAATTTAAATAGCAGCGTTACAAAAGCTGGGTCCAGTCCCCAAATGAGTAAGATGGTGCAAAGTTGAGAACTGAATTAGACATACATCAAATAAATATGCATGCCTGGTCACCGGAGACATGCAAAGGTCTAATATGCTAGGCCGCCATTGCAGAAATCGGGGTAACGGTCTTGTGTAGACATGATTGGCAGCGTCTGGTGGAGTACTGGCAGGTCAGGGGATCATAGGTCTGGGTGAAAAAGGTTTACTACGCAAAAAGTGAATTAAAAACTAGTTTGAAATGGTTTCTAACAACTTATTTGTTTGCAAGAAGAAGAATATATAAAAGCATAAAGGTCTTGCTCTTCTGCTGTTTGATAGTCAAAAAGAAAATAGTCAAAAACCCTTCCCATCAGTCCTGACTACACCATCCCCTGGTAATGGCCAAAATGAACTCTTCAACTTAATATGCATATAATACATATATGTAATAGAATTTTCCCACAGACATTGTGGCAATGTACCCATAATTGGGAAGGTCAGCAGTCAAACTTGCAAGCTTACTACCACAATCAAATCCTGGCAGTTACACAGAAACATTTGGCTTTGTATGAGAGAGGGAAGGCCACAAAGAGATCAACTGCATCCAGGGTGTCTTTTAGGCCTTTTATGTTAGTGATTCTAAGCCATCTGAGACAAAATTGATGAGGATCTTAATTACCATTTAAAAGTGCAGGCTTTACTTGCACAGTACAGCAAAGGCCAGTAGTTCCATCACAAGCAAAAGAGCACCATTATTAATGCGGATATTTCTGCACAAATTATACAGCGAATGGAAACACAAGCATAAAAAACTAGTGAGCTTGCAAGTTTGACTGCTGACTTATCTCTATCCATATACAAACCTGATACTCAAGATGCATGAAATGTTAATAGGATATTATTGAAGCCTATGTCTCATGCAAAGGTGGGGGGCTCGCACTGTTTTTTAACATCAGATGGTTTAACCCAGGGCACATATACGTGAAGGAGTTTAATTGTTCTCCGACCATATTACATGCCTCGGGATTCACACATCTCTACGTGTGTTTGCATTCTACCATGGGCAGATACGCAGGTGGAGTGTGACGTCATTCACTCCTCCATTGCAGTGCAACAGACACAGCCTGGACTCCACTGGACTGTTTTTTTTACCAGTTTGTAGACTGTCCCACCAGAAGCAACAAAATATCAACCTGCTGTATGCTAATACAGAGGAACCCCTCTGCCACCATTGGGGAAATGGTTCCCCTACAGCCTCAGTGTAAACCAGTGGTTCTGAGGTAGCCCTCCACCATGCACTCATTCAGAGTATGGTCACCTGAAGCAGAGGATACTCTTCAGGACTGGTATAAAACTGGAGAGTGCTGCTAGTCACACATAGAGAGGACATTGAGGGGGTGGCACTGCATGACGGACTACTTGAACTTCTGCACCGAAGTTGCTGTCTCCATAAGGACTGTACGCTGCTTCCCAAACAACAAACCCCCCGGATTACCGACAATGTTAATGTCCTCAATCAAAAGAAGAGAGCATTCGAGGACAGGAACTGGGCAGAGCTGAAGCATATACAAAGGGACCTCAAGTTTTGACAAGGAGTTCTACAGGAATATGGTACAACAAAACATAAAGGAGGTCTGGGATGCAATGAAAACATCACAAACTGTAACAATACCAGCAGCAGCTTAGCAGGAGAGGGTATGGACAGAGCAAACTATCAGGAAAATCTACTGTCCCATCCTCCTCTCCTTCTTCTCCACCGCCAGATCCCCAGCAATTCGCCTCTGTCTCACCTTGGCACCATTACCACTGGCAACTCCACCAGTTGGGCTCTCACCCTTAACTTCATCATCATAACCAACAGCTGTACCCTCAACAGATCATCTCCCAGCTTAAACTTCATCACCATTATCATCACCATCATTAACGCTACCCTCTACTGCACCCACTCCCACAATCCTCCACCTTCACAGCAAATCACGTTAGGAGGGAGCTGAGACGACTCAGCCCAGAATCCTAAATGCACGTTCAGAAAAAAACTCATTTTTAATCTGAGCCTGCATCTCAGGAGGCTTCCTTTCAAATGACAAACAAGAAGACATACTCGAAAGTGCTGAATGACTATTGGCTAGTCGCACTGACATCCCATGTAAAGAAAACCATGGAGCGACTGCTACTGAACCTCAGGATCACCATGCTTTTGCATATTGCTATATCTGGAAATGCCTATATCTTATAGTATCATATAGTCAGTGAATAGGATTCAGTAAAACTTCTTCATCTCCTATTTATGTTATGAGGCTTACCTTAAAATCCCGGTGTGCTCGTGGCTCGCCCCAGTAACCGTAACAGATCATCCGGTGACGCCGTTTACATCCGGTGTTTAGCTGACGATGTGATATCGAAAACCTGGAGTCTCTACAATAATAGTAGGAGATCCAGTGTTGTTCAGTGCCACGTCGTCACAGAACGTACGGTTCCTCGCTGGAGTCTCTTAATGGGCCATAGCGAGCGCTTAATCTGTAGCACATCCCCTTCGTTCGATAATTCGCTGCCTGACTGACGCATGTCGCGACTTAAAATATAGACGTTGACATCGCAGGGCGTATAGAGCCGACAGATGTGTACGGGGGAAACCCCTGAGGTATCTAGCACGTTAGGGATTCCCTTCCTGTCCTCAATCTTCTCCTATCGAGCCTCACTTCAGCCGGTTGCGGCCAATTGAGACACGCCCCGGCTCAACTTCCTCGTGCGGTACAGCACGCTCGAGCTCATGTTCGCCCTTTGGCGTTCCAGACCTCCTCCGCGCCACTCGATTTGGGAAGCGTCCCAATTGATGCCTGTTCTGCCCTCTGCCGTATCGGCGCACATTATCGCCGATTGGCGCTGGCGTCAGCTGTGGGTCGCATTACAGCTGCGTGAATTTTTCCACTTTTTTGTGTTTTGCATTTTGGAGAACCTTTTGCTCTTCCTCTTTAGTTATTTCCCCATTCTTACTATACGTCGTGTGGTTAATTCATTCTCAGATTCTTAGGTCCTAAAACCCAAGAAAAAGTTTCATAAAAATGTATTCACACATAAATGCAAATAATATGTATTACAGGTATACAAGGATTAAGAAAAACATATCAATAGTATAGCTGATGTAGATTCATTATCGTGTACTTGACTTTAACAGCCACACACAGGATGACAAACAAAACAGTGCGTAAACGGGCACCACTATCATGTAGAACTACACAATTTGCAAGTGGATTCATACTTTGGCAGATTAAGATTATGTGTATACAGCTGAATAGAAGGTCAAAAAGACAAAAAGCAGAGGTTAGACGTGTAGCTGGTGGCTTTTCTCGGTGCCTGATGCTGACGATAGCAGATTGTGTGGCATTTTAACCAAGAATACATTCTACAGCTGGGCCAGTGCCAAGGCTCCTCAGACAGTAATAAGGTTCAAAATGATAGCGAATACACACACACACACACACAAACACACAGTTGCTTTTCTATCACTGCGGGGACTTTCCTTAACAATAACTTTAATCTCAGTGAAACAGTTTTTGTCTATTTTCCGTTTACAAAAGAAAGATTTAGTTTTTCTAAAAAAAAAAAAAGATCTATGTATCTTGTGATGGCCAGCAAAATGCCCCCACAAATTAAAATTGTATTTTTGGTCCTCATGATGATATATAAACTTGACTACTCGCCACACACACACACATATTCCTCTTACACTCATTGAGCTTCAGCACTTTCTTCAATATGGTTCACTTTTTCTGTAAGCTCTGCAGTTGCACTCCTACCTCCTGATCTCCTCCCACAAGATATTCGTACCGAGGAGCACAGAGACACCAAACCAGCAAGTAAGCAGTCGTTAATGAGAGTTATGCTTCTGAGCAGCAGAGCAATGTGACTTTAGAGAGGAAGAACCAATTATAAAGGTCCAAGATAGGAGTATAACAGTCTAGTATTAATACACTATTGCAGCAGGACTATTATTAAGGCATTTTATTATTCCGCTTATTTACTATTATTTAAGGTTTTTAGCCACTCATCTGTGGTGGTTTAAAGCATATACATACTGTATGTAACCACAGTGTTCAAAAGATTGGCTTCACTGACGTAAGGTCAATGTTGAATTTATTTTTAGTATCCTTTAGTATCCTAATTTAATTTAGTGTCAAACCTTATACACGATTAGATAACACAACCTGTATGCATATTTGAACCACCATGATCACCATGTGCTGAACATTAAATCAAAACATAAACAACCATTACCTTGTAATGAACCAGTGAATTAAATTGGAGGTTCTTCTGCTTGATATGCTGGTAAATAGATGGTTAGAATACCTTCTATTTCCACTGCTTCCCAGTCAGCATAGCAGAAATTTGGATAGCAAGGTCCTATTGTGCTTTTTAAAGGAGAATGATATGCTTATAAATACCATTTTTGCCTGCAGATTATCTTCTGTCTTCCTATGTATACTATTAAAATTCCATCGAGTTAGCTAGCTAACATTTTGAAGAGCAATCAAAAATACAAACACAAACTAAGCAGCTAAGTGACAAGCAGTTTGCTTACTTTTATATTCTCATTGGGTAAAGTGAGACTTTAATCTGTCATGTTTGCCAAAAGGTTTTATGGAATTAATTGTGGGGTGAATTGTGCATACAGAAGTAGTCACTTGCATACATCAAGATTTATATTTAACAGTGAGAGTTATTCAGTGCAACTTACACACTCTTACACAGTAGAAAGCATCACATAGCTGAAGGTTCCAGTAGTGGCAGCTTTGTTGTGTTGCAGTGTTGTGGCTTGAACCCTAATCTAATAGCGTGACCAGTATGCCACCACAGTCCACATACATTTGCTGGACCTTATCTGACCCTGGGCAGCATGGTGGCTCGGTGGGTGGCACCGCTGCCTCACAACAAGAAGGTCCTGGGTTCAATCCCAGGGTGGAGTGGCGTGGGTCCTTTCTGTGTGGTGTCTGCGTGTGTTTACTCTGGGTACTCTGGTTTCCTTCCATAGACATGTGTGTTAGGTTAATTGGTGTCTTTAAATTGTCATTGACTTTTGCAGTTGCGAAGTTGCACGCCGGTCCCAAACCCCGATGAATGGAGAGGGGTGGAGAAAGGAATGGCAAACTACTCCACTATCCTGCCGAAATACTTCATGGATCACATCGATAAAAGACAGAAATTTGTGGAGATCGATGATCCATCAAGTGACCGAGAGTCGGCCGCAACTATATGGTTAATCTAATCCCAAATCTTACCCTAATAAAAGCCGATAATGCCATGGTTCCATGGTACTCAATTATAGTACTAGACATTGAAAATGACCTAAAACTCATTTAAGCTTCAGCTGGGAGTAACAACCTTAAGCAAAATGTAAGTCAAATTAAAGGGCTGAGATGCCCTGCATGGGGCTGTGGTCAAGATTGGGAAGCTTCTGTACTGTGTCAGTCTTCTCAATACATTTTTAAACCTATGAGTGATGTGATTTACAGCCCAAGCTGCAGGGACTGTCATTTTTTTCCCCCTCATTGCTTGTTTTTCTTTCAAGAACTGCACTGAAGTTTACAGAAAGTCAATTGAGCTATTTGGACTAAAGATCCCAAAAGGCTATAAATCAACTCCATGGGATACTAATCACGGATGCTGTGAATTTGCCGACCCCAGTGTAGCCCGGGGTGTGAGCCACGCTGTAATGTATGAAGCTTCCGTAAAGAAGTACTACAGGCAAATGAATCATGTTGGTGTTTTGGAACAACACAGCATGTGAACGTCATCAGCATTCCCTCTGGTACTGATGTGTGCCAATTTAAATGCACACGTTCATAGATTAATAAAATGCTTTCCACACTGTAAACGAGCTTTGCTACTTGTTGCTGTCACTGAACCACCAGCATTATGATTTATGCCGGTGTCCATTCTGCATAAGGTCGCTGTGCTAAGAGGTTTAGTGTTTGCTTCCAATAATGCGGATCTCCGCATCTCTGCTTTAGGCATGCTTTGTGTAAATTTGCTCAAACTATGTCCTGTGGTGACTGAAACGATGCATAGGCACATACAAAATGAAAAGCATTACATAAGCCGTCGCATTATTTTTCATTTTCCATTTGACTGGGGCTTAATATGAATTCCTTAAGCCTTGCGTTGTCATTGGAGGGATGTCAGGATCAGCCCATGTGTGACACATCCATCAGTCTGAGGTTGATTGCTTTCATTTTTTATCAGCGCTTTCATCTTTGCTTCTATCTGCACCTGGGAATTGAATCTTGGAATAGCAACCTTTATCTTTGTGGTTGAAGGATGATCTTAGTGTGCATGTGCATCTGCGGTACAGACATGGGGGTGAGTGACAGTATGTGTCATTCTAAAATCAGTTATTTATCTTCACCCCTGATGATTTATATTATTAAAAACTGTGAATGTACCATCTAATGGAAATGTTTGCCCATTTTTTATTGTACTTATTAGAGTAAGTTACCACAGTGTTTGCATGGACCTAAATGATACATTTCTGCGAGCCTTTTCTCAAAACTTTGGTGGATCATCTGGAAAAGAGCCCAAACTACTGTATTTTCTCTGTAATGTGCAAAGACCTGAGTGACTTGACTGACTTGACAAGTGTAAAGCATTATGGCCAGACTACTAGGTTTGAAGATTTACAAAATTGGAAGGCTTGAAGGGTGCTGAAGGTAAGCAGTAGTATTACAGTACTTTGTATCCGAGGAGGGATTAACCTTGAACTGACAACAGGATGTTTGGCAGCCAAGGCTTGTTGATGCAGGAGGGCAACATACCCTATGACCCAAACCAGTGGTTCCCAACGTTTTCTTTTTTTCAACCCACGCATATCAAAGAAAAGCAGCATCCTCCTCAGCCCGCAACACAGACAGATCAAATTAACGTAAATTATGGTTATTTTCATTTTCTCTTTTCAAGACAGCTAAGCATTTAGCCAAAAATCAAACAAAATATTTGAAAGTTATGTTATACACGAATTTTATTTCCGATGAGTGTTTTAATTTAACTTTATTTAGCAGTAACAATTAATCAATAAAACAATAACAAATGTAACAAATTGTATTTTGAAAAAATCTGAGCATCTCAGAGCAAAAAATCCTTGCAATGCTTGGTGCCTGAGTATGGCCTCTAAACCGACAGTGGGTCTACTTTAGCACAAATACAGTTTCAATACTGATTATGCGAGGAACACTCAGACCACTGAGCTATAGACCAGACAGGGCGTCAATCCTAACCCCAGTCCACACTGTAATTTGCCTGCAATGTGCATGTGGGGCTTGCCCTGATCTCAAAAATCCCCTGATATCAGTCCGATTGTGCATTTGTGTTGAGACAAGGTTTATGAGATGTAACTACGACCAAACTGCCCAAATCTTTGGGTAAAGTACAGTACAGTAGAACTGGCCTAATTTCATAAGTGGGGGAAAAAGGTTTCACAGTTTTTCCTTAAAAACTGGACCCCATTGCCCTGACAGTTTTAGTGGTGAGGAGATGGAGCCAACTAACCTCTTACATTAAGAACTTCCTGATGCATAACACTAATAGGTGGCATGTGATGCATACATTTTGTTGTAGCTGCCTTAGAGAATATTTTTGCAATTAACATGATTACTGTCAACTTTGTACTAATAACAATGTATAATACTGTCTATTTTACAATCAAGACAGTCTTTCAAATACCAGAGGAACTGCATGAATTATCTTTACGTGGTAGAAAAGACTTCAATGATATTAATATAGTTCACTATAGAATAATATAGTTCACTATAGAATAAGACTGGGGGCATATGCCATTATTTGTAGTCAAAGACAAAAGGTATAAAGGTGCACCAAAGCTTCCTTCTAACACTTTTCAAATGCCAAAAAACTCAGTTATGATAGCTGGAAGGCAAATGCAACAAACTGGTATTGGTTCAAGGAGATTCTTTGTGTCCACTGTAATATATGTACTCTCTTATGGCTGCCTTTTACAAATCTTCCTTAATTAGATTTTGAAGCTATTCTCCATGCTGCTGTTTTGGTGATGTTTGGAGCTGAGGGACAGTTTCTTTTATGCATATGCAGAAGAGCTTTGGGAAAACGATGAAGAATGAATACAAAAGTCATTCTGCTCCACAGGAGAAAGGCTCACTAAGATTGGACATAAAGTACTTAATTTGAATGGAAGGCGATTTAGCGATCTGCCTAAATTAACATAATCTCTCAAAAGGGTAACAGCAAAATTGTACTGTACAGTTTGTCAGTCTTGTCAGCAGTCAACTACGGGTGGTGAAACTACTTGAATATTTAACAATGACTTTTTTTCCATTTCCGGCAGTTTATTTTTGCATTTTTAGAAAAACTAACGCTAACAATCTAGTAAGAAAACAACATACAGATTTGATGTTTACTATTAGTTCTGAACATCAGTCTAGCAGTGCAGTGCACAGCATCCAAGTTAGCGTTTAGTGAACAAACTGTCATTGCATGTCTGAGTTTGATCTATTTTTGTTTTGTCTTTTAGGGACTTTGAGGAGAAATACCCGTGTTAAAGTTGATACATAAATGAACAATATATGAGAATTGCAGTCTCTTGAGTTATGAAAGAGCAAACATTGAACACTGAACATTGAACAAAGTAATTGCAAGTATTCTACAGTCTGAGTCTCTTGCTGTTGGAGTCCAACTGTGATTCCTGCGATTAGACATGGTGTAGGATCGTGACACACTACCCTGCATCATCTGAAGCCAGCTGTGAATCATCTCCACTGGACACACAGAGACTTCCATTTCCAAGGACTTCTGCAGAGTGTGAACTGTTACATTTTAAATAAACCTCTTTCATATTCTCAAAACGTACACAAACTCAGACTCTTTTAAATCCAGCCAGACGTTTAAGAACTTGATCCTGTTGTCCGCTTTCACCCAGAGGAGTATGGGTTCCTCCCAAGGATATTTCATAATGCGTCTCAGTGAGTTTATTCTTGCTGACTTGTATGGCTCTAGTTATTCAGGAGTCTAGTCTATGCTGTACAACAACATCAAAAGTATTTTTGTTATATGCTTTTAAAACAATAATGTTAATTAAAATGTACTGTAATTAAGTTTGGCACTGAGCAAACAGCACAACATCTCTGGCTAGCATCTTGACTAATCAATGAGACGCTATCTCAGCTAGCATCACACATGAGCCAAACTGATCAAAGATGTAATGAATCTTCTTAGACAGCTAAGTCTGCAGTGCAGTTGCTTCCTTTTTACCGCATTTCCCCGCATCTCTGCATGTTTTGTAGCCATATGGTGAAGTACAGCTCCACAGCATTTGGTCTGTGATTCAAATGAGTGTGTGCAATCAGTGAGCTCTATCTGGAGTATAAATTCTCAACCCCAGATGCACTGTAAATGAACAGTATGGCTCCGTTTCTGCCACAATTTATCCTTAGTTCTGGGATTAGTTTGAATCGGATCATTGCCTTCACTGTAAGTGCTTGATTTCTTATTCATGCTAATCTGTATTAATGTACTTTAGCTCATCACATATATGTTTTTGTAACTTGTTTGTTCATTTCAGTTAGTGTTGGTTTGGCTGATAAACTCTTATGGGCTTGCCGGTAAAACATACCATGCATCAATTCCCAAGGCCTTGTAAATTAGTATGTAAATTAGTCTTTTAACTCCAGATGTTACAGCCATAAACAGCTGGTCATCTCAGCATTAACGCTGAGGATCTAGGGTTAGAGGAGTTAAATGTTAGAGAGAGGCAGAGTTTCAGAGCAGAAGCTCATCAGTTATGGAAATGTCTAACTACCTTAACCGATCAAGCGCACATTCTCATCAGCTCATGTCTGTAATGCACTGCACTGCATCGTTTTACTCAGTTGATATGATTAGAGACTTTTTGTGTTTAAGTTACTTGCATTTGTGTAAAACATTACACTACATATTTTAACAATCTATGTGTGTGCCTGTCCTATTGTAGGTAGTACCCCCACCCCCAGCTGCATGTATATTCTCTCTCTTTATAACTATATAAACTGGTTCACATTCAGTTACTGAGGCTCTGTTTCATCTGGCTGATCTGCTGTGTTGTTTGTAATACTCTATCAATGCACCTTGACCTCTGTCAAAGTTATATGAATTTCCATAAACTTAAAATGTGCTGGCTTTAGGGATGCTATGTAAATGACATAATTCTACTCTTGTTTTCAGCTGTATCTCTGCCCCATATTAGAGTTGTTTGTATGCGGTTTTCTTGTAAAAAATACCTTTCATATTTACATTCCAGTAGTGTATAAAGAATATAGACTATGATAATATTTGGTCAGTGTGTTTTTTGGTCCAAGCCAAGGTCCTATTTCACAGATCATAAAACAGTTGTTTCACGGCACATGCTTCAGTGTTGTTGGTGGGTGGTGACCAGGTGAACTACTGTCCATGTGAGTTGGGTTGTGAGCAATAGCTCATTCATCTCTGTTAGTGAGAGTGTCATAAGGGTAAGCAGCAGCTTAAATCACTCTCTTTTTTCCTGGTGAGCCTCATTTATCCCCCTCATGTCAGTTATTATCAGCTTATGAGAAAAAAAAACTGATGGTTTTTATCAGCTAGGTAGTTTGACAGAATACAAAGAGGGCTAATTTCTTATTTGTCTTTCTCTCTCTCCCCCTCTCTCTCTCACACACACACACACACACACGCACGCACGCATGTGCACACACACACACACACACACACACACACACACACACACACACACACACACACACACACACACACACACA
>JAUZST010007353.1:0-14235 GCA_034779995.1 Parotocinclus haroldoi | reverse complement strand
TACACAGGGTTGTAAGTGATATTAGTACTATGTAGTGTACTATGTACTATTAGTAATATGAAATTAAGTCTTATAAAGATTTCAGTAGTCTGCAAGGTTACCACTCAGTTGATCTTCCACTTTTATAATACCATAATTGGTAACCAGAGTTACCATTCAGTTTACATTCAAGTGTGGGGGACATTTTAGGTCATTAGCATAAGCAATCTACCTGTCACAGTGTTTATCTGCTTTAGGTACACATTGTCATTTGGGAGAATTGCATTAAAAATACGAAAAGATGGAACGTTTTAAATAATATTATAGTAATAAAAGTTTTCTTTTATCTGGACATGTTTAATATGGTATATTTTAAACTATTAGATTGTTTTACTGCATGATGTATCCACTTTAAGTAAGATTGTGGCATGCATCAGTACAATAGGCTGCACTTTAATATACAACTAAACAAAGAACCAAGCTTAGACCACAAATTGAACGATTGAACAAGATTGAACGATTAGCTTCTAAAAAGACCTTAAGTTCCTATGAGACCCAGTAGCCAAGTATTAAATAATCAAACTGTAAATAATACGTGTAGTTTTTATTAAAGTATTTTTAATATCTGTTGTTCATATTAAAGTATACATTATTAAAGTACTGTATATTAATAATATTGTAATATCTGCTTTGAAAATATAGTGTATAGAAAGCACAGAATTTTCTTTTAAAATGCAGTGTTGATCCTTTATTGATCTTGAGTAAAGTAATTAATTTACCATATGATCACTGCGCTATACACAGTGTTTTCATTCCATACAAATTACTTTACATTCTACAGGTTACTTTATGGTTGCATTTTAATTAATTATATCTGGGGTAACAAAACCTTAAGTTCAAATTCAAGATCATATACATATTTATATAACACAAAAAAGTTAAGACTGAAGTTAAGGTTATGGTTAGGTGGGGGTGTCGCTCAAATTACTTGTAGAAAGCCTTTCGAGATTTGGAGTGACAAGCTTGTGTGCATTTGTGGCCATATTATAGTGGTGACCAAATCTGTCCTTTTTTACCATATGGGGACATTTGACTTTCTATTTTCCATAAACTGTAACCTATATTTGACAGACTAACATAACCAAACATTTCCACACAACTGGGAACACAACTTTGAAGGCAACAGCCCTAAGGCATCTATTGCCTGAAAAGCCATTTGTGTTGCATTTTTTATTTATAATTTGTGTGTTTAATTAGTATTTCCATTGTCTTGTAATTTGTCTCATCACAGCCACTGTTGCATTATAGCACTTTTGAAAAAAAAGATCTCTAAATGGATAGAGCATGTGACAGTGAACTAAATAAGCACATATATAACAGTGCAGATAAACTTTGCATATACAGATTTTTTTTAGATCCCTCTTTTAACTCTTTTAATAAGGTATTCAAAATTAGTTCCCAATTCATCGTATATGATTTTGTTTTGTATTAAGTAGTTACTGATTGTTGGACGTCTGGAGAAAGTGATTGCATTGAACTATGCAGACATTATAAGAAAATGAGAGAGTGTATGCACACTATAGAAATGCAACCATAAGACACAAAGAACAATACCATAAACCCTGCATAAGACCACATACCCTTTTATGCAGGTAAATCTAGCTGATAAGAATTTGTTGTATTATGACAACATAGGGCCAAACTTGCAGTAACATGACAAATATTGTGGATAACTTGTTTTAAAATGGAAGTCAGAGCTTTTTAAGGACATGATGGTTATAACTGGATCATCATATCTGCTGATACATCTGGTGTCCTCTGTCACAATTATGCCAGTGACACTTATTGTTATTGTTATTGATTTGTTTACTGTCTTTGTCTGCCTTGATTACTCTTGTATTTAAACCATTTTTATTGGATTGTTCATTGTTCATTAGTGTTGCCTTTCTGCTCACATTTGTGACATCTGTACTATGTTTTAAAACTGACATTTTTGTGGAAACATTTGTGCACCTGTTGTGCATCTACACCTATGCTGCATTACCTATTGTCCTGTTCTTCATATCAACCTGTTAAAAGGCCGCTCTCTTCCTCCCGCCTGCAATCTGAGGCTTTAGATGACACTGTGGCTGACCAAATCCACTGTTTTATACATGCCCATGACATCATCATTACCTCAAAAACAGCACAAGTGCAACCAATTTTAGCTGCATACGGAATCCCGCCCACATCAAGCAGTGTGTCACCCCCACAGAGCTTGCAATGGGGCAAAAATAAGGAGCAGACTGTGAGTTATGCCCTGTGTGTGTTGGCATGGTAGAGACCATTTGTGGTGAGGGCTGAGGTTTAGGGTGATTGAGCAGAGAAGAGTAAGTGAGAGAGGTAGAAAGAGACATGGTGAGAGCGAGAGTGAGAGTGAGAGAGAACAAGTATACTGTGGTTGGAGTAGCAGACTGTTGACCTCAGCAGTCACTAGACTTGCTAATATAGAGCAGTATCCACATAGACCACACACGCCCTCAAGTGTCATATCTCTCCTTCCTGTGGTCTCTCAAACAACAACTTCACATGTATAATTTATGGGTATATGCATCAAAATTATGATTCACTAGAAAATCTATTTAGATCTTATCTTACTGTCTCGTCTATGAAGAATGAGTACAACAACGAATCATTTAACATCAAGTGAAAATGGATTCCATATGTGAGGAATATGCTAAACCAAATGATCCATAGCATATATTGATCCCATAGTTTAGGGATAACCCAATTTCTAATAATTGAACTGATTGGTGAAGAGCGAAAGTATGTCAAAGAGCTACTACTGCAAGTACCTGAGATTTACTTAACTACTTAGGTTCATTGTTCATTGTCCTCTTGCTAGTATTAAACTATTTAAGAAAACAGATTTGAAGTAGGTGAGTTTGCAACAAACCAGGGATTGACAAATCATCCAGTACTATGAAAACAATATAAATCCATTGCCTCAGTTTGCTGAAATTGCACAAACCACAAATACAGTTCATTCCACGGACCTATTTCTTTCATTTAAGGTTCTAAATATGAACCTTACATTACCAGATGACTTGCATCATGGCAGATCTTATAACTAAATACACATTATTGTTCATGAAACATTATGATATCAGCCATCAATATGTTATTGTGAGGCCTAGACTGTGTTCAGTTTGTGCACTGAGTTATGTCATTGTAAGTGCTCAGCAGATCATGTGAAGTTATGTTGTAGGGTTGTTATATATGATCATCTTTAATAACAACTAAAAACCTCTTTATACTCTCAAAAGAAACCTTATCTGTACCTGAATGTATGGACAGCAACATCCTCACTAATTTTGCATTTGGTGAAAAGTAAATGATAAAGAAATTTTATGACCCTCTGAGTGACTGATTGCTCCAGATTGATTCCTCCAGTCAGAACATAAGCAAATGTTTGAAATCTGAATGGATAGATGAGTGTGTGTGAGGGAAAGACTCTTGGTTCTGGATCAGACTGGGGAAGACAGAGATCTGGAGCCGTGCTGATGATTCATCTGTAATTTTAGCTTCTCTGTTGGGCCTCAGGCAGCTTCTGCTACCCAGATGTGATAGAGGCAGCTCTACTGTAAGTAGCAGACATGGTAAGAATATTGAGGGAGCACCTAGATTTTTAGAGAGAAAGAGACAGGCAGATGTGCAAGACAGGTAAGAGTGCAGGAATGCCTACACTGCCCTCTTGCCTTCTAATATATGCACAAAATATGCATATTTTTTCTGAAACAAGCACATTTAAAAGACAGTGCCAGGTCTGAATAAGTGATACGTAGAAATTATTCTTGAGTAGTATTTAAATAATACCTAAAGCTGATGAACTGGAATAATTTATGTAATTACATTATCCAATTTACATTACAATGTTGTATTTTAATGAACAGATTAATTTCTAAATCTGACATTTAAGCTTTAAAGCAAGATGATACACTGTAATACTGAGAACACAGTACAGCAATCGCAAAACAAAGTGTATGTGACTTTGATTCTGTTTTGAATAGTATTCAACCACAAGTCAATTAATGTAATATACCATCAACTAGAGCCCAAATGCATTAGCAGGTACATCACATATTACCATGACTGTGATAACAGATGGTCAGGTGTGTTCACGCAGAATCAATGCTTAATGATTTTTTTTTTTAATCAACCATGCCAAATCTTTGAATATTAGTTACTTCAATAGTAATTACAAAACCAAATCAGAAAAAGTTGGGTAAAGTATGAAAAATGCAAACATAAAGAACATACAGTGTTCCTTACATGTATTTTGATTTTTATATAATTACAGACAGTATGACCCAAGGATATTTCATGCTTTGTCTGATCAACTTTATTTTATTTGTTAAAAACATCCAATCCTGCATTTTAGGCCTGCAACATATTCCAAAAAAGTGTTGACAGTGGTAATATATAAAAAATACATTATACATTTAATACATTTAACATGTAATTGTAAACAGGTCATGTCAAAAAGTGATTATAACCATGATCTGGTACAAGACAGTATGCACAAAAAGCTGAGTCTAATAATTTGATATAGTGGGCAGAGAATTTCCAGTAGTCAGCACATTTTGACTACTCAGTGAAAGACTATAAAAGATTGACATACTTAACATTAACATATTTCAAGCCTCACTTTTATTGATTTGACTTGTTTTCTGTTTACTTGTTGATAAATGCATGGACATCTCTGAAAAAGAAGTCAATTTGAAGGAGTTAGCTTCAAAAATAGCTCTAAAATCTCAATGTACTTTTCTGCATTAGTGCTGTTATCACAGAAATGAAAATTGCATTTGCCAAGGACACTGACGTAACCCCATACCATGACATGCATACCTTGCTTATTGACTTGTTGGTTTTTTGTCTTTAGTCTGCAGCACACAACCTGCGTTTCTTCCAGAAAAGATCTGGAATACAGACTCGTATAACCACAATAGTCATTTCTGATGTGTGATCATCCATCCCAGAAGCCTCTGAGACCAGAGAAGTCAATACCACTTCTGGACATTACTAACATAAAGCTTCTTTTTTTTAACAAAAAGTGTAAAGTTGCATGTATTAATGTAACTCCACATTATAGTGCTTGATAGAGTTTTACCAAAGTAATCCCCATGTAATTCTTTCTAGCTATTGGTGAATGGCAGTTCTTGATGCAGTGCCGTCTGCGGGATCGAAGATCACGGATCTTCTGTTTAGGTTTGTACTCTTGGCCATTAATGATTGAAATTCTTCCAGATTCCTTAAACCCTCATTTAATATTGTACCTCTCAAATGTTTACTGGACTGGGCTGAGAACAGACCACTACATAACTGTTACATCACAGTATGTACATGGAAACTGGCAACTGTAACTAGACATGGAAGACATGGGACCTGCACTCAAGTGTGTAAACCACTTAGGTAGGCAGTAAGTTGAGGTCTTAATCTTTGGCACTTATTAATACAGCAATATAATAGGTTAATTCAATTCAGTTTAATGAGAATTCAGAGTTTAATTCAAAATACAGGACTTTCTATTCCTGGTTTCCTGCTTTTTATACATTTATAGAACGATTTGAGCACCCTCAGTCACTTTATTAATACTAAAAATGCCTACCTATTGTCTATTTCAAAAACACTGACTGCATAGATTTTCCATTGTCACTTCAAGTGATATGAACTCCATATAAAAAATCTTTTCATGGGTTAATAATCTAAGTGCACCAACTGTCATAGAGAACCTAATTTCCCCTATACCCTGATTAAAGAACAACACTTATCTGTAACACCTATTAGTATGAGAATCAGGGTCAGCAAGAGTCTTCCTCCAAGCATCTTTAAAGCTAAATAACAAAGACAGTGCTCGCTTCACAAAAAGCCCACTAGCCAATAAGAATTGCCAATAAAATTTGGGTCGAAATCGGGAAAAGAAAAGTCTGTTGAAGTGATAACCTGCTCGAAAATACTTGCAAACAAATCAAGATTCACTCAAGGGAATGTACACACTTTCTGGACAAGGTTTATCTGATTCGAACTTGCAGTCACAAGACAACAAAAATTACAGAAACTAACACAATCTCTCTGTATATGTAAGGCAGCATTTAAATGTTAATATACTTATTTCTACTCAATGTTTATTTTAATCAGGCTCAGAATAGGTTTGTCTACACGACTGCAGTTTATTACAATGTACATAATAGTTTGAAGAGTTTTCTATTGTTAAAATTTGCTTGAGGAGTGGGTTAATCATGATAAGTTCTATACAATTCTATGAAATGCCACAAAATTGCTCATGCATGCTAAGAGTTCCTATGAATTCTGCTTGCAATTGGGTAGAATTTTCAGATTTATTTGGCATGAAGTAATGGAGGACTAGTGTCTGCCACTCCATTAAAGGGACCGGTGAGACATTTTGGCTCTGTGTAGCCTGTTCCTGCTCTCTAATTCACATTCATCTGGACATGAGAAGGCCTTAATGACTAACATTCTGCCCTTAGTGCTAGCAAACAGCCCATTGCATAAGAAGTACACTTACAAATCAGAGACTCAGATTAAAGCACAGCACATGACTAAATTTAAACTTATATGTAGTGAGTTTTAGCAGTCTCTGGTTAAAATAGGGTGTGTGATTCATCTTTGAATTTAGAACTTTCTATTTCACTTCTATTTCCAGCAAGCCTGATATTTACAGTAGAGTCCTCCTCCAGAAGTGTAGTAAAGAGTAGCCAGAGCAGAGCAGAGCAGACAGAGTGTGTGCGTCAGTGAGGGGGCCTTACTGCCTTACTATGGAAATACATACCAGTGAAAAACACGCTGAAATGTTCAGAGCCGTGAAACATCAGCCACAATGCACACAAACACACACATGCAGATAGCGGCTGGTCTGGGCTCGGCATTTGTGGTGTTCTCTTGGCTTCATGGAGAGTTTACACTGTCATTATAGTATTATCCAATACAGCCTGTCTGGCCCTCAGGGATTCCCCTCTTTTCCCATACACACCATCTAAAACTCATCAGACAAGCATGAACTACAATGAAAAGACTGACACACATAGAAACACACACACTGCAGTCCACACCCTTACCACTGTCTGCATGCCCCACCCATACTCATCTACACACAATCATTGTCACTGATAGTCTGCATCAGAGACAAATCTACCAATGCAAATCAGACAAAGAGAGAGGTAATGTTGTGCTGCTTAGCAACATCATGTTGATATTCTCTACTCGGCAGGATTTCTGGAGTTCCTGACTCCTTTCTTTACTTTTACAAAATAATACCAAATGACAAAATTATGAAAGACACAATTATCCTACTGTACATTTATAGATACCTTAACCTTTTAATACAATGGTAATAGTAATAGTAGAGGTCAATTTGAGATTCTGTCTCTGATGACGGCACAAAACTGGTAATGCTTCCGTGCACCCAGTGACCTTTGTGGAGGTAACATACTGCTGTTTAACATGCACACACTGGGCATGTTACTTAATACTGATAAAATGAAATTATTAACCCTATTATTACTAACTTTCCTTCAATGTATTTGCGGTGATGCAACATTCATTGTGTTGTAGTTAATGAATGTTAAGAGACTAGAAGAGGTAGGACCATAAGTAGAGTAGTATTGTAAAATTACAGATGCACTTAAAAGCTTAACTTTTAAGTACAATCAAAATCATGACTTCATACTGAAACATCATTTCTATGTTAATTACACCAACTCACCAAAAAGAACAATGAGTGTGTTCACAAAGACAACAGCAAGAGATCATATTTTGGCAAAAATCCTATTCAGTTGGTTTACAAGCACTTAATCTGTTAATGAGAAGCCTCCAATCTATATGAGTCAGTATTTGATGTCAGTAGCACAACTGCTTGTGGAGAAGCTGTTAGTGTATCATCCAGTGAGGTGCTAGGTAGGTACTTCATTAATCCCAGAGGCAAGGCATCCAGTAGAAAATCTAAATTTCACACAAGGCGCAATAAAAATAGAATTAATAATACTGTAAAATAAATAAAAAAGTTAAAGTGAAGGTAGCAGAATAAAACTATATGTAACTATAAATACCTAGAGATGTAAATGGTAGTGTCACTATTTTCAAACCAATAGCATAATACTAAGATATATTTAAAGTGTAACACTGATAAACAACAATTAGCTGTTTATTATACAGACTTTAGTATTTAATCTATTAGGATAATGAAAAATGTTAAACTATAAAACTAATAAACTAATAAAAAAAGTTAAACTATAGTAAACTGCATAGTATACTTTGGGCCTTACATAAATATACGAATTACGTAAATGTTTCATAAATTGTTTTTGGAAAATTCATAAACTATTTGAAAATGTGAGCTGGCATTACAGAATATGTTCAGTATGTAAAAAGGAGGAAGTTGGAAGATGGAATTAAAGAAGGCCCTGTTACAGGCTGAGATAGAACAGTCATATAAACAATCTCATTATAATGTAAAGCTTCAAAATAGTCAATTTATGGGTTAAATGAATAGTTTTGATTGAAATGGTAAATACAGTGCCTCACAACATTGAGTTCACCCCCCACATATTTGTAAATATTGTATTATATCTTCTCATGGGATGACACTGAAGAAATGACACAACGTAAAGTAATCAGTCCACAGCTTGTATAACAGCGTAAATTTGCTGTGTCCTCAAAAAAACTCAACACACAGACATAAATGTCTAAACAGCTGGCAAAAAATCGCTAAGTGAAAATGACCAATTAGTTTTTTTCTCTCAGACCTCACTCTGGTCGACCAAAGAAGTTGAGTGCACATGTTCAACATCATATCCAGAATTTGGATTTTGGACATAGGAGTGCTGCCAGGTTAAAGAGGTTAAAGGGGTGGGGGGTCAGCCTGTCAGTGCTCAGACCATACGCTGCACACTGTATCAAACTGGTCTGTATGGCTGTTGTCCCAGAAGGAAGCTTCTTCTAAAGATGACGCACAAGAAAGCCTACAAACAGTTTGCTGAAGACAAGCAGACAAAGAACCTGGATTAAAGGAAACATGTCCTGTGGTTTGATGAAACCAAAATGTTTTGGTTCAAGTGTGTGTGGCAGCAACCAGGTAAGGAGTACAAAGACAAGTGTGTCTTGCATGGTGATAAATGTCATGGTTTCTGGTTGCATGTGTGCTGTAGGAAGCTACAGTTCATTGAGGAAACCATGAATGCCAACGTGTACTGTGACATACTGAAGCAGAGTCTGATCCCCTCCCTTCATAAACTGGACGGCAGGGCAATATTCCAAAGAAGTTGGGACAGGGGCAATAAAAACTCAAAACAAAGACAACCACTTCCCTTTTAAAGAAACTGAGGGTAAAGGTGCTGGACTGGCATGTCTCCAAACATAAACTCTATTTATTCCAATGGGAACCTTGTCATAGGGCTAATACTGGACTAAATTTGTAGAATCAGGTGGTACAGATGAGGCAAAGTGTGTAGAGAGAGGTGTTGGTTTAACCAGAACGTGAGACCATTCAGGCTGTCAAGAGCGACCCAAGAGTCACAGATTGAAAGCTTCCCTGGGTGATCAAAAGCAACAGCTCTCAACTGCTTTGCCTCATTGAAACAGTTGTGTCAATGGTTCTCCACACCTTGGTGGATCCAGACTGTATTACTCCAGATGATAGTGCAACCTCTTTATTACCAATTACCAATGAAATTACCAATACAGTACTCACAGGCTGGTTGGTAAAGGACAGTGAGTACTGTAGGGGAAATCCCTGACAGCCATCTGGGTCACCACCATATTCGCATATTAAAAAACTCCCTGGGAGCTGGGCTGGATGTCAGAGAGTATTGCTGGTGGTTCAAGCACCGGGTGTGAGGCAAAAGGTGTTGAGGCCAGGAAACATGCTGTTTTATCTCGTGAATGTCCAAAATCAGCAAAGTAAAAGCATGCTGCTAAGATTAGAGCTCTATGATCAGCCCAACTGCTGACCATGTGCAGGGATCAGGTCTGTGGTAGATGTGGCTTCTGCTCCCTCACTGTTTTTTCTGCTATGTCTGCTTTGAGGTGAATCCATTAAAGAAACTTTATTAAACTTGAACAGAAGGACAAATCAGAAAGCGTGCCAAAACATTCTAGAGTTCAGGCCAGAGAAGTCCTTATCAAGCATATATATAAAAAAACACTGCTGTCCCAAGTCATTGTGGAGAAAAGATGGACAGATGATCCTCAGTTGTCCATCAAATGAAAATGATTTCAATGTTTAAAACAAATAAAATAAAAATTGTAAGGCATTTGCAGTATTGTAGAGGGCTTATTTCTCCCTCTACAGAGCCTAATATCATTAAACGATTCAAGGAATTTGTATGAATTTTAGTGCGTTAAGTGCAAGGCCACTGCATCGAGAACCACCATTCAACAATAGCTGATATACTTTAACTATAGGGGGAAGGGATTACTTTGGCAAACCTTGATCAAACACAATAATAAAAAAATCAATTCACAAATGCCACTTAAAAAGTTATTGTTAAAAAATGAAGACTCACATTAACCTCGTGTCCAGAAGCAGTGTCAACTTTTCTGGGATCAGAAGCATCTAAGATGAAGCATCATACAGTGGAAACATACAATATGGTCAAATGAATTAGTATTCCATATTTTTGGAAGAAATGCAGGCATTATGCTCCAGATCATATGCAATAAGGACCAGGACCAGACTATTATCAGCAACATCACAAAGCCAGTGTCTATCATGGTATGCAATTGGCAAGGGTCATTTTCAGTTTTGAGATGACAGCACAACAAGTACATTGAGATTTTAGAGAAACAGTCAATCATTCAATATGGCATCTTTTCCAGGGATGTTCATGCATTTATCAACAAGTAAATACAAAACAAGTCGTATAAGAAAAAAGTTAAAGGAGTGAAATATAAAGATTTCTTCCACTCTTTCTTTAGATACTGTCTGTGGTAGTACAACTCCAATTATAATGAAGTTGAAATGTTGTGTAAAACATAAATAAAAACAGAATACGATGATTGCAAATCCTTTTCAACCCATATTCAGTTGAATAGATTACAAAGACAAGATATTTAATATCCAGACAGATAAACTTTATTGTTTTTTTGCAAATATTTAGTCATTTGGAATTTGATGCCTGCAACACGTTCCAAAAGAGTTGGGACAGGGGCAACAAGCAAGTCGTTCACAAGCAAGGACAAGGTGAGGTTCACCACTATGTGAACAACTGCATGAGCAAATAGTCCAACAGTTTAAGAACAACATTTTTCATCATGCCATATCAAGGAATTTAGGGATTTCATCACTTACAGCCCATAATATCCTCAAAAGATTCAAAGAATTTGAAGAAATCTCTGCAGGTAAGCGGAAAGTCCGAAAACTAAAATTGAATGCCTGTGACCTTCGATCTCTCAGATTGCACTGCATTAAAAAGTGGCATCATTCAGTAACAGATATTACCACATGGGCTCAGGAACACTTCAGAAAACCATTGTCAGTGAACATAGTTCTTCGCTCCATCTACAAGTGCAAGTTAAAACTCTACCATGCAAAGCGAAAGCCATATATCAAAAACACCCAAAAACACAGCCAGCTTCTCTGAGCCTGAGCTTATCTGAGATGAGTGACGCAAAGTGGAAAAGTGTCCTGTGGTCTGACGAGTCCACATTTCAAATTGTTTTTGAAATCATGGACGTCATTTGTTATCAGCACAAAGTTCAAAAGTCAGCATATCTGATGGTATGAGGGTGTGTTAGTGCCCATGAGTAACTTGAAGATCTGTGAAGGCACCATTAATGCTGAAAGTTTCATACAGGTTTTATGCTGCCATCCAAGCAATGTCTTTTCCAGGGACGTCCCTGTTTATCTCAGCAACACCATGCTAAGCCACAATCTGCACGTTACAACGGCATGACTTCGTAGTAAAAGAGTGCGTGTACTAGACTGTCCAGACCTGTCTCTCATTGAAAATGCGTGGTGCATTATGAAGTGCAAAATGTAACAACTGAGACCCCATTGTACATCAAGCAAAAATGAGAAATAATTTCAAATACAAAGCTTCAACAATTAGTGTCCTCAGTTCCCAAACACTTAGAGTGTTGTTAAAAGAAAAGGTGATGTAACACAGTGGTACCATCCCAACTTTTTTGGAACGTATTGCAGGCATCAAATTCAAAATGAGTAAATATTTGCAAAAAAAAAAAAAAAAAAAAGTTTATCAGTTTGAATATTAAATATATTGTATTTGTAGTGTATTCGATTGAATCAAAAAAGTCAAAAAGTAATTGAAAATTATTGTATTCTGTTTTTATATGGTTTACACAACGTTTCAACTTCATTGGAACTGGAGTTGTAAATGTGAATCATGTATATCTATTAAAAGAAATTCACTGCATTCAAATATAAGAACCTTATCTCATCTGTGAAACATGGCTGTAGTAATGTCATGGGCTCATTTTTTTTTTCACTTTTGCTCTAGGACTGCTTGTTATTTCTGGCAAAATTAATTCTGAATTGTTCCAAATTCTAGAGGATTTCCACCAGATACTGAAAGCAAAGGTTCACATACTTTTCCCAATCTTGGGATTTGTAATTCAGAAATACCCTTATTGTATGAAAAGAATGCTTGGTGTCAACCTATTGATTTAAATAATATTCATGTATATCGATTTTCATTGCAATTCCAAAACAATCCTCTTTTATTTCATGACATATGTCACGGCTGAGTTTGAGGTAGGTTATGGATCAGTGTATTATTGGTATATCCAATCAACTGTCATTTTACATCGGTACAATAAAATAAATTTGACTTTTCAACTTCATTTTTTTTAGTGGCTATATGACTTTTTTCCTTTATCCACACAATATTTCTAGTGCTACTGGTTGCCACACAATGACCCAAGGCATGATCGAGCGACTCCAAGCTTAACATTTGGCAATGTATTCTTGTGTGACAACGTTTCTACTTTTCTCTGTAAACATATTTATTTGCTGTAGCCAGATTTGAAACTTTTTGAAACTATAGCACTAGATTTCAGAATACTTCTGGTGTATTATTTATATTGTTGGATTAGATTTTCTATTTGGGTATTTGTGGTTTATTTTTATTATTATTTTTTATTTTTAAGTATTTTGGTAGTTTTGTAGTGTTTTTCACATATAATGTAAACACTTTTATTAGTTTCAATGTATTTGTGGCATCAAATACATTAGAATGAAGACATTTTAAATCTAACATTTGAAAAAACAACTATTAATTTGTTTTAAAGGCAGAAAATTCAATGTGATACGTACAAACACACCTACATTATTTATTTATAGTCAGTTAAGTAGCAGTAATACTTCCATAGGTGGCATATATGGAGCTGGATTTGGATCTGTAGTCTTCCTTTAGGTTTAACAGAGTTCACATTGCTTTACAGTTTATGGTGCTGTTTTTCTTGCACAAATTTACAGTAGTTTCCATGTGTAGAGGTGACCTGAGAGATTAAGCTCCAGTAGGACTTTGTAATTCCAGCCTCTTCATTCCTCTCTTCAGGGGAAGGCCAACCAGGAGCTGGGCTGCAGAGAACGGCGCCAAGCACACATGGAGTTTCCAGTCAAACTTGGGACTTAAGGGGCCACTAAGTAAGTCGCTCAACTCTAATCGGGAGGAAGAAATGCAGTATAGCCAACAAAAGCACTAGTTCCAACAGAAACGTTATGTATTACAGAGAGAAGTGCAAACAAGGAAGCTAGTCAAACGTGATAAAAACAAAAGACTAGTAAAAACTATTAGATTATCAGGTTTCAGGTAATTTTCAGGTAATGCACCTGATAACAGGAATTTGGTGTTATTTACTTTGTTACTAAAACAACATGTAAAATTGCTGGCACTCTTATTGAAATCTTTGATATGTAATTTGTTAGCAGTACCAAAAAAAAAGAGTGTGAAAGAGAGGCCAGCGAAAATGTATCATTCTACTCTCTTGGCGCTGTACTCCTGGACTAACATGAAAAGCTTTTCCTGGGCACATATTCCATAGATGACTTTTTGCCACATCAAGCAAATGAGACACATACATGACTATTAATAGTAAGGGTGAACACCACAGATTCATTTCAGATTCCCTATCCTTCGTCTCTATCTGTGTGTGTTTGAAAAACAGACAAAGAGAGAGAGAGAGAGAGAGAGAGAGAGAGAGAGAGAGAGAGAGAGAGAGAGAGAGAGAGAGAGAGAGAGA
>JAUZST010007352.1:0-14235 GCA_034779995.1 Parotocinclus haroldoi | reverse complement strand
ACACACACACACACACACACACACACACACACACACACACACACACACACACACAAACAAACAAACAAACAAACAAATAAACTAATGCTTGTCTTTGGAATGTGGGATGAACCCAGAGCACCCAGAGGAAACCCATGCATGGTAGACAGATGGTGATCATGTAAATTCCCCACATGCAGCAGCCAGGCCTATAAGCCATGTCTACCCAGCTTTAATGTGCACTTAATTAAATTGGACATAAGTGAATAGTAGTTATACTGCAAAGCTTAAAACTGTGGCTGAGTTACGTGATTGTCTGCTGGTTTGACTTTGACTGCAGCAAATATGATGACGCTCTACCACCAGGGGTCAAGTGGGAACCATGATCAAAAGGGATGAAAAAAATGGAAAAAGCTGAAAGGCACAGAAACACATATGTTGGGTGAATCAGAGAAGCGCTATTCCCAATAATACATTCCTTCTACAAGGAGCTTATAGACAGACTTTGGCCCAATTACAATATCAATGGCGCGGTCAGATTGAACAGATGATAGACAGTACCAAAGTTTAACCCCGACAGAAAACACAGATACACACACAGTATGACATGATGTAAACAAACTAACAGTCTGAGGCTAATGGCCCTATTTGTGTGATCAAGAGAGAAAAGTTTCTCACTACATCCGTTTCTTATTACAGGCATTATCGTTAATTAAATTGTAATAAATTACATAAAAAAATCAAATCTGTCTTTTAACACCAACGTAGTTACTGTAAACAGTTTATCATCTCAACAGTCATTCAAAGCTGTAGATCTATGAGCAGATGCAGGTGTGTGTGTGTGTGTGTAACTTACCATATGTGTGCAGATTATCTTAAATCCAATTATCTAATTTAACATTTTATTTTTTTTTGACTTAATTTTATTATCACTACAACTTAATTATTTCAATTAACATTCAGTCCACCCAAGGAGGACGGGTACCTTTTTGATTCTTGGTCGTCCCAAGGTTTTTACCTTCTATATTCAGGGAGATTTTTCCTTGCCACTGTCGCCCTAGGCTTGCTCAGTTTGGGATTGGCCTTTTAAGATAATATAATAGTATAAAGCTGATTTGAGACAATGCTCCGTTGTAAAAAATGCTATAGAAAGAAATTTGACCTGACTTGACGTGACACTTTAGTGTTAGTGTGTGTAACTACCTTACCGGCCGGGTGCTCACTTGCTTGTTAGCTCACATTTGGACTAGAGCCTTTTGTAAGTCGCTTGATGTAAATATTTCCACTAGTTATTTGTCTTAAGCTGTAAATGGCCATCATGTCTGTGGGGTATACGTGCCTGTATTTGTGTATGCCTGTTTACGTTTCGTTTTCACACAGTTTAGTTGTGAAAATACCCTCTATGCTTAAATTACAGACGAAATATAAAACTGTGATGTCAGTAATACTCAGTCAGCGACCTGTTTCAAAGAAAGTAATGTCATTGTTAAAAAAATACCAACACTTGCTGTTTTCAGTTGCCATTAGTTGTTGGACCCTCCCCCACCTCAAAAGAAAAAAAAGGTAAAGACAATTGAAAAATGCAATACTACATTCATTGGTATGCACAAGCTATTCAGGCACAACTGCAAGCATTACAAAGGAAACCTTGGAAAATCAGCACAAGCAGTGCATGCATGCAAATTGCTTTATGCTGTATGTTGAACTCTAAAACTCTATAAAAATGCACCAGTCTTTGGTTTGTTACCTGGCTTTGGAAGGGTTATAAAATAATGAAAAAGAAAACATTTTTATATACAAACAAAGCTGTTGCAGAGTAAATTAACCAGGATTTCCCTTCTGCACGTATCAGTAATTAAGAAGTGATAGAATGAAGCAGTCATTTGAATAAACTTCTCTAGAAGATCAATCTAATAGAAATGCTGTCCCTTCAGAGGCTACACATATTCTTCAGTAAGAACAACAATGCATTGCTGATCAACTGCTAAATTATTTAATGTCAAGATTAAAGATGAGACATTGCAGGTATTTTTATTCGTCACGTACATTTGTCGTTGGTACAAATGGCAGAAGGTAAAGTGGCTACTCTAAAGCCTGTGCAAATAGATATGTGGAGAAATAAAAATTGTGGGAAGTAAAAATAACTATGAACAGGATATAAGGGCACGAGAGGTCGGAAATTGTGGAGTAAAATATATCAAGGACGTTTTCACATGATGCAATTTAAAGTTTGCAATTTGAGATCATGTGATCAAGTGTTTGTAAGTATTTAATTTATTAAGCAGATATTTGATATACGGTAAATGATATTACGGCATTAACTGTTTATTGTCCGAATGGCCTGGGAGAAAAAAGCTCCCCCTGACCCTCTTCATATTGGCCCTCATGAAAGTCGTTTACCAGACGGTAACCTGAAACAGATTGTGGTTAGGATGAATAATGAAGACATGCCGTTTGGAGTAGATATCTGGTAGTACAGAAAGTGTGGTCCGGATAATGCGCTCCGTTCTGATCACTCTATAAGGAGCTTTCTTGTCCAGCGAGATGCTATTGCCATACCAGGAAGTGACACTTCCTGATAGAACAGATCATATTGTGGGAGGTTTTCTGTGGTTCTTTAGAGATCTTGACTTTCCTCATCCTTGAAGCACCTTGCCTTCTTCACCATTATGAAGATGTGAGTGGCCCAAGTTAGGACCTCCAATGTGGACTCCAAGGAACCTATGGCACCTAAGATTGCTTAACTGGTAACATATAACGGTTACAGTTACATTTATGGCATTTAGCAGATGACCTTATCAAGAGCGTCTTAACACTTAGCAACGGTGGGTTTAGGGCTTTGCTTAAGGACCCAACTGTGGCAACTTTGGCGGAGGTGGGCTTTGAACCCTGGACCACGTGGTCCAGAGTCCAGTACCTTAACTGCTAGGCTACCGCAGGCCCACAAAGAGAATAGAGTCCAGGGGTCCACTGTTAAGGGTCTCAATCCACCACATAAACTGTATCAAGTAAATGTAATCTTAAAAACTTCCTTTATGAGCAGAATAAATGTACAGTACAGTGAAGCAGTGCTGGCTTAAGCCAAAAGGTTTTGGTTTAAAACAAATATCTGATGGACCAGTTAAGCAATTTCCATGTCACTGTTGAAACTTGGATACCGATTACAGTATATACAGTAATTGCCTTTACAACTTGGAGTCAAAAAGAAAAAGCCAAAAGAAGAGTGAATCATCAATTCAAACAGATGCATTTCAGTCGTGACTTGAGAGGAAACCTGTCTCTGTGCTTGTACTTTGCTCTTGCAAAACCAGACACTGCTCGACTAGATCCATAATTAGGTATTAGAGAGAAAGCCGAATGCAGTCACAGGAGAAATTGACTAGAAATGATTTTCCTCTAATGAAAATGTTGATGTAAGACCATTTGCTAAATGTTGTTCAAACACACTGCAAAAGCAAGTTCTATTACTTTTTCATCCAAGCATTAGCATTATTATAGTAAGAAATTGATCCAAAATAGAATTCATATGCATAAGCTTTAAAATGAATTGATAAACAGCATTACAAACACAGAAGATCAGCCAGATGCTCAGCGAGTGAATGTGGACCAGTTTCTATAGGAAAAGGTTAGAGACGAAGTGGGGGTCAAACAAAGGGGTACTACTTACAATAGGACAAACACTGGTTTGACTGGTGCAAGCAAGAAGCAAAAAAGTAATTCACACAATGACAATTCACTCGCACCAAAAAGTTTCTAAGCACATCAACTGAGTTAGTAGAGCAGTATCTAGTCTAAACGTGAGCTAACAAGCAAGTGAGTAAATGAACGGCAAGTTAGTTACACACACAAAAATGACCAATTTCCGCACTTGAACTCCCAACTCTGCTCCTGGATCCGAAGTGTTTAATAGCTGCTGAGGCGAAAACTGTTTAAGCGCACAATGTCCGGCAGTTAAAAGTCAAATTTTAATTTCATATTATAATATTTAAGACTTTGCTCAAAGCAAACGGACATTAATTGGACGGAGCTTAATGGTGCGTACATGTACAGTTTTATTAGTAACACTCACACGGTGCTTATCTATTACTTATTATTTCTCATCTACTAGAGTCATTTTTTAAAAAAGGAATATGAATTAGCACCACCTCACATCAAGTGTTGTGAAGTGTGAGCACTTTGTTTGTAAACATCACAATATCTGATACGTTTAGGGCATTTTTAACAAACTACCAAAAACAAGCAGTACATTCTTGAACCGAACAGTGAATTTACCCTAAAGCTACTTTAATCTGGATCCCCAGTCAAATTAGCTAGACATGACTATTTTTCTTATTTTAAAAGTAAAATCAGTCATTTTGCTAACACAAGCAGCCAGTGCTTAATGGTCAGTCAGTGCTGTGGTTTACTTCACTGGTACTGGTGCCCTGTCCAAGATGTAATCCTGCCTGTTGCCCAGCGTTGCAGGAACAGGCTCCAGACCTATGAGCAGTATGAATTTTATTAACAACAACAAAAATAATAAATGATACATGATGAGACAGTTAAACTCACAGTTAATCAAAATATTTGAAATGCCTTAAAGTGCTTGGCTGGAGCAGGGGTCTGAGAATCTAGCCTTATACTGCAAGAACCCATGCTGGAGTCCTGCCAGTGCATTTCAGCAGGATTGGGAACAGTGGTGCTCAAAGGTTTGTGAACTCTTTAAAATTTTCTGTAGAAACATGACCTAAAACATCACCAGGTTTTCACACAAGTCCCAAAAGTAGATAAGAGAGCCCAGTTAAACAAATGAGACAAAACGATTATACATGGTCATTTATTTATTGAGGAACAGGATCCAATATTATATATTTATGAGTGGCAAAAGTATGTGAACTTTTGCTTTTATTATCTGGTGTGACCCCCCCTATTCTATTTTGGACTCATCCGTCCACAAAACATTCTTCCAGTAGCTTTCTGGCTTGTCCACGTGATCTTTAGCAAACTGCAGATGAGCAGCAATGTTCTTTTTGGAGAGCAGTTGTTTTCTCCTTGCAACCCTGCCATGCACACCATTATTGTTCAGTGATCTCCTAATGGTGGACGGATGAACATTAACATTAGTCAGTGTGAGAGAGGCCTTTAGTTTCTTGGAAGTTACCTTTGTGACCTTGCTGACTATTACACGCCTTGCTCCTGGAGTGATCTTTGTTGGACTACCACTCCTGGGGAGGGCATCAATGGTCTTGAATTTCCTGTCCGACTGTGTATTGATAGAGTCCAAACCCTTTAGAGATGGTTTTATAACCTTTTCCAGCCCGATAAGCATCAACAACTCTTTTTCTGAGTTCCTCATAAATCTCCTTTGTTCGTGCCGTGATACACTTCTCCAAACGTGCTGTGAAGAGCAGACTTTTATAGATCCCCGTTCTCACACCTGATTGCCATCCCATTGATTGGAAACACCCGCCTAGAATTTCACCAAATTAACTGCTTACCCAAGAGGTTCATATACATTTTGCCACTGACAATATGTATGTAATATTGGATCATTTGCATCAATAAATAAATAACCAAGTATCTTATTCCAATCATTTTGTCTCATTTGTTTAACTGGGTTCTCTTTATCTACTTTTAGTATTTGTGTGAAAATCTGATGATGTTTTAGGTCCTATTTATGCAGGGTTCACAAACTTTCGAGCATCAATGTGTGATAAAAAAAAAAAAGAGGCTGGTCGGTGACATCTAACCAGCCGTGTGAACACTGACCAGGATAAAGTGGTTCTGAAACATGAAGAAAAAAAACCCCACCCCTTATGTGACACATTTCCCATCTTTGTGCACTTTCATTACAAAGTAATTATGGTGATTATTGAAGGGAACAGCCCATTACCACAGCTGCAACAGAGCAGTGTTTAAAATGTAAGTGCAGCATATAATTGGATAAAAAAACATTTAAAGCTAATGACTGTGGTTAATCCAAACTGGCTCACTGTTCAATAAACATTGTTTTGGGCGTACAATTTTTCTGTATGAGTTTTTAATCCTCATATAATGCATTCAGCTGGGTAGAGGGGGAAAATGAAAAAGTATCACCTATGCATAATTCATATTAAAGCAATTTCAATATTTTTCATGCTCTCTTTGTTGCAAAGAAGTGTTACAGTGATCACTATATTAACTCATTTACTGTTTCATTTTACCTTGACAAACAATGAACATAGCAATTACAAGCCACTAGGTTGTAAATAACAGGTAAGTCCCGAGCCAAGTCAAATAACAAGACCTAACATTGCCCAACCAGCAACTCTGGGTGCCCCAGAAAATAATCAGCCCCACTATTCATTATATTCACAACAACAAGAGACATTAAACACAAACATTCAAATAACACACTCCTCATATATGAAATAGCATTGCTACAATAGCACAAGTTATAATTAGGGACTTATTAGAAGTGACCGGTCGGTTCTCATACTGGATTTGTTAGAGAATGTTGGAGAAATGTTCAGGATCAAAGGCCTGAGCGATTTTAAGAAATGCTGCGTTGGTGAGTAATTACCTATCGGCGGTAAAACGAGAAGGAACAAACAACCATTGTAAATGTGTTACGTGTTCACAAGTTTCAATAGGTCTGAGTCTCCGTCCTTTCAAGGTATTTTCCAGATCAGATTTAGAGAGTTTTTCCTTGCCGCTGTTGCCGTAGGCTTGCTAAACTTGGGCTGTAAAGCTACATAGTTCTAAGGCTGCTTTGAGTATAGATGAACCTGACTTTAATTTGCTTAAGATGAGCCTGGATAGGGAATTGGGGACAAAATGGCATTAACAAACTGAGATGATCTCACAAACCGAAGTAAACAGCTCACACCTTACATGATTATTTAATATTTTTAAGTTGAACTCTTTGCTTTTGCTCTGGTTGTAAGCTATCTCTATCTTTTTTAATCTCTTAATCTCCATTTTTCCATCTTATTGCATACTGCTTTTATTTCTTCATTTATTCATCCAACATGATCCCTCACACTCGAAAACAGAACTGTTTCCAGGCAGCATCTCATATAAAGAGTACAACTTGTAAACAAACGTGTCAGTTTCAGGGCAACGTAGTTCATGTGGCAGCCAGTTCAGACGTACTACGCTCATTTGTGGTGAAAATACATCTAAAGATCATAATATGCTTGGTTATTCATAAATGCTTTGTTATTCTTAATTTTTTTATTAAAAGATTAAAAATCCAGATTTCAAAGATTACGATAAAGATTTTAAATGGTAAAAATCCAGTGGCCTTGGTGCCAAGATCAACAGGCTACTCAAAGTGGAACTGCTAGACTTCAAACAGAAAGATTAAGCCACTGTTCACTGCTGTGCAGAGATAAGCGTGTAACTGTGCTTCTGCATTATCAATACAGACAGGATATGACTTGTGCACCAGCGCACCTGTTTTTTGTTTTCATGCCTTAGGCAGCGCAAGTCGGCTCGCAATGCTTCAACGATCATCATTGATGCTACTGGCATTTCCAGTGGAGGATGTGAGGCCAAACCTCGTGCCCGAGCATCTGCCATCTCTGCCGTTGCATATCTTGTCGCACCATGGTTGTACTTCAAAATGAGATGGATCAAGATGGAGCGTGGGTTCTCATCTGATTGTTCTGAGCATATTTCTGTTAAGTTAAATTATCAGACTGCTCTTTTTCTGCACCTGCTGCCTGTTTTGCTCTCTGCCACTCCAGAGGCTGAGGGAGTTCATGTACATCCAAAAGCAATCTTATGCATTACTGAAAGGCCTACTGTTGCAGTTACTAAGTAATGAGAGCGCTGTTTCATTGCATAGTCCTAATCTGCAGTATGAACATCTGCTGATCAAACTTGCCATTCTTCTGATGTTTACCATTGCCATTCTTCCGATAATTACGATTACGATTAACCTTTAAGAATATCTTAGGAATCAGACTAAGTAAAGCAGTACTTCTTCCTTCTTTATAGCTTCTTACATTTACTTTGACTTTTATGTCATTGCAGACAGTATAAACCAGTATGTGAGGGGTTCTGGTACAAAGAGGCTCTTACCAGACAAACATTCCAGCACCACACACTTAGACGTTCCTCCTCCTCAGCATCACTCTACTGGTCTTCATCAACAGAACCCAGTCCCACCAGAGGGCAGGAACTCCCTCCATCATTTAGTCACCGAGAGACGATGTGCCGCTAAGAACCTCCCACTGAAGACGGATTTGAAATCTATTTTGTTACTTATGTTATTACTAACTTAAATATTGTTATTGATTTAAACTACTTTCCGGGAGTTTTACCTTTCCACTGTCGCCCTAGGCTTGCTCAGTTTGGATTGGCCTTTTAAAATAATATAAGATTGTAAAGCTGCTTTGAGACAATGCTCCGTTGTAAAAAGCAATATAGAAATAAATTTGAATTGAATTGAATAGAATAAACATTCTAAATTGACCTAATGCTTCTAAAAGCTAGAGACTGCGCGTTAGAAAACTGAAATCATTTTTAGAATCAGATTAAAAGTTTTGTTTTTTTTTTACCTCTGAGATTTGCACACCATCATTGGATTGGCTGTTTGGATGAAATTGGTTTATTCAGCATGCATAATGTTACCATATTTAGATAGATAATGCTGCAAGGAGAATTTTGAGGGGCGGCTTTTAGCGCGTCTCCAATGGAATGTTTTTGAAAACAAATGATCAATTAATAAGAGTAAATTATCTGTGCTTTTCACTGTTTTTGGGATTTCAGAGTGGATACTTCTCAAAAACATGGTTTAAAAGCAAGCTTTTAGTCTGAACGTCAATCTATTTTTTGGGGGAAGTGAAAGTTGTGTCTTTATTATTTATTCCATAAATGGAGCGGCACTTAACTTTCACTTTAATATATCAGGTGCAGGCGCAGTTGAGCTGTGGCTGTTTGAGGAGTATCAGTGTTTCATCAAGAGCAAAATTTGATCATATATATATAAATAAATGGATGAAAATGGATGTTTATTAACAAATAAAGTAAAGTTGACCAGACAAAACATGGAAACTATTTTGTTTATACCGTCTGCAGTGCAATGGAATCAAAGTACTTTTTACTTTGGTCCCAACTGTTTCTGATTTGGGGCTGTAAAACTAATGGTCACAAACACAACATAGCGCAACACATCTAGAAGCTAAAGCAAACAACAACAGAAAAAGTATTAAAAACTCAGGAATACATAACAAACAGTGTAAGAAGGCAAAGAAGACCAGGACAGGAGGCAAGTCAGGAAAACCTGTACAAACAGACAGGAACCGACAAACCACTGAACAGGAGTAAGAGGAGCCAGGACCAGGAACAAGCCAACAGCATGAATAATAATGAGACCTGACAAGGGACTTTATATCCAGTAGAATTTAAATAGGGAAAGCACAGCTGGCTGTGGAAGGGGAAAAGTGTCAGGAGGGAGCCACGTTAGGATAATTTTGCTTCCAGGCTGCCCCCGGCACACATTATCCTGACAAGTGTCAAATGATGAGCACGTAACACAAAGAACAGTGCCAAATGTTGTGTTCTAGAGGGTTTATGAGCAAACATGCTGTTTTTGTTTAAAAAATGTTTTATGTTGATGGCTGCCTACTAAAAAAATGTGCTATCATAGGCCAAGTTAAGAGGTTTGTGTTTCCTCGCAGTAATCCTCTCTGAATAATTACCTCAAGATCTTTTCTACAGGCTTTACAATGTCATCCCAGCATGATTTCCCAATATCATAAAAGAACATCTTGTGATGTTCCTGAATGCTGGCTTTCTCTGTTATCAAGTACCCCAGTCTTAACTTGAGGAAGCCATGCCACAAATAGTGTTGTAGTGTGTTAGATGACACAAGAACCTTCAGTGGGTGCATTTATATTGGACTAAATCATTCCCAGCGACTCACTCACATTGTCTGTTTCATCACTTTATTACATTCTATCTATCTACTTTATTATGTCTCAAATTATATGATATGCTTATTGTATTACAACATACTCTACTACATCCTCTACTTTATTATGCTCTCTACTACTAATTAAACAATAATATACTCGAGATTTACGCTATTGTGAGATATTGGCGCTGGTGTGGTGCCACCAATATCTTACTTTATAGCACAAACCTCGAGTGTAGTGTTGCAAACTCTGAATACTTTAAGCGTAAAGGATGTTTGATTTATCATTACTGACTTTATTTGTCTGCCTTCCCAGCTTAGCCAAATCTTTCTTTTGTAAAGGTGAAAAGCTCAAAAGGTGAAAGCTGACTCATTGGAAGCAGCAGGCTGGTTATTATTAGTCTTCTTCTTATTAATCTTTCAAATTGAGTAGCCTTCATAGCCTTATACTTTTTTGACGTCTTTAACTTGTATAGTTATTACTAGGTTGTGTGTGTACGTGGTGGAATAAGATATTAATAGATATTAGAAGATGATCTGAAATTATAAAGTTGCTGAGAAAATGCTCAAATGCAAAAAGGACTATATAAATAAACCTTAGTTGACTCAAAATCTGACTACTGTATTCACCATTTACTATTATAGTTTTATTTTATTGTCTTCTAATTATATTCTCCTTTTAATGATATTTATATAGACTTTCCATTTCATTACATTTTCAACTTTTATCAAATTTCCCATTACACTATCAAATTCTTAATCCATTTCATTTTTTGCATTTTCTTCTCTAGTTTATTGTTTAGCCTATTTATTTTATTGACTATTTTACTGTATTGTAGATTTTCTGATGCAGTGTATTATGTTCTCCATTTTTAGATTTGATAATCCATTACTTTTTCTATTACATATATTCTATTTAGCTTCAGTCCATTTCGTTTTTCTTGCTTCTCGCTTCTGTTGTATGGGTTTGCTAATTTGGAAATGAAAATGTTTGTAAATCTCCATAAATCTTCCATAAATATGGAATCAAGCCAAAAGTGAACAGAAAACTGTGTCTGATGTTTACTTAACCTAGTGTTTGTTTATTTCGCTTCTCTATCGTCACTGTCGGCATCAGTTGCCATTTCTCAAGACTACTCATATATACACCCAAGTCAATGGCAATTTAGAGTAATCAATTAACCAAACACATGTCTTTGGACTGTGGGAGGAAATCGGAGTACCCGGGGTAAACCCACCCAGGCCGCCCCCACTCTGGGATTAAACCCGATCATTCTTGCTGTGCGGTGCTACCCACTGTGTCGCCCACTCAACATAGCGTAATATGAGTCTTCATAGGTGATGAATAATATCAGGTTAATGTTCAAGGTCAAGGTTCAAAATAATAGCCAAGTAGGTCACCTTCTAAAGAGGAAAAAAGTAAGTAAATCGAATTTAAATAACACAACACTTTAGTATGTTTTTGCTCTTGGCATTCATTGCTCATGTTAACTATTAGCAAATCACCAGCTAAATGCTTGATAATTAAACTATTAAATTGATTTCTTGTAAATAAATCAGAGCCCGAGTACAATTGTGTCTTGCTTTGTTTCAAGAAGGAAAAGGACTTGATTTGGGAAACATGGAAGGTGGGGTGTCTCCTCATGTGTTGTGGGAGTTTAAGGTGGACAGAGGTGGGGCTGATGATATGTACAATTGAATTGAATATCATTTACTGTCCTGATAAACCTTGGAGAGTTTCCTGGTGTCAGCTTTTAGAGAAACATTCTGGGTAGAGACCCACACATACTGACGGGCAAAATAGGCGGACCTGGTTTTTTGCCGGCGATTAGCTGTAGCAGTGGTCCAGTGGTCTGCATCTTTTCCAGCTGGTTTCAACTGGTTTTTAACAGCGATGGAGATGGTCCTGTAAGGAGGGCAAAGCTGGCGTTGAACGGTTGCTGGTTTATGTTTCTGTGTGGTGTCCACCAGAGGTGCTCAAATTAGTCTCCTCTGCCTGTTCCGCTCTGGGACATGAGACCCTGGTCTGAGGTAGGTGAGGTAGGTGAGTTGTTCTGTCATTTTCTGGTGCTCAGTTCTGGTGTAAAAGCAGTTTGTGGCATCCAAGCACTGTTTTTTAGGCTTGTATGGCTGACCTGAATGATTCCAAGGGTCCCAGAGAGCTAAGATTAGGCTCCTCAGACACCTGTCTCGAGAAAGCTGAGCCTGAAGCCACAGGAAGAAAGCAAAAAGGTGCATCAAAAAAAGATCAAGTGTATAAATGCTAACTGCTTTTACACACACCCGGAAAAAACAGGGTGAATAAAGCCGTCACACTCCTAACATCATGATCCAGAGCTGAAGAATATCAACTAGGTACATCTCACCTAGAAGAAGTGTAGCAATAAGCACTCATAATATGTACAAATACAGAATCATATGCTTATACGTATGTATTTGCATTATTATTAGCATTATTATTCCGCGCAAGTGCTGAGAGTTGGAAGCTTAAGGCCTAAGGAATAGAGAAAAATACCCCCAAAGTACGAGGTTTTCACCCCCATGCTTCACAGTTGAGAAGCTATTCTCATCCTTCTTCTTCCTCCAAAAACGGCGAGTCGAGTTCATACCAAAAAGCTCTGTTTTAGTCTCATCTGACCACATGACCTTCTCCAATGCCTCCTCTGGATCGTCTAGATGGTCACTGGTGATCTTCAAACAGGATAGGACCTTTGCATGACCTGCAGGATTTTAATCCATGACAACATAGCGTGTTACTAACTGTCATCTTTGAGATTATCTTTGCTATATGGTGAGTAAAATGATTGCTAAAGCTGGAAAGATCATCTTATCATCACCTTTTTGCAAGCTCTTATCTCAGTGAAAAGCTCTTCAGCACCAGAAACTTTAACAAGTCAGTTAATAAGTTAATATGTTCAGGTCCAAACTTACTGATGAGCATCCTTAAGCAATACTTAGGGTCTCAGTCGAGCCAAATGTGGTTCAGTTGTGTAAGAGAAGGTCTCTGGTAGCTAGGAGTAAAAGGACGTAAGAGAAGCCAATGTTCTGAAGAAGCCTTCTAGTTCTGAATTATTATTAATAAGGATTGAGAAGATTGGTTTGGCTGAACTTTTTTGGAATACTTAAAATCCTTTTAACTGTCTGTGTTAAAAGTGGTTAATCCTACCCTTAAACAGTTCAAACAGGCAGTTGGAACCAGCAAATAATTGTCTCGTGAGTAACTTGGAGGTGAACTGCAGCCCAAAATCTTCTTGTTAGGTTATAAGAACGACATGTTAACTGTGTGTACGGTTCTGTAGTGACTTAGCAGCTAAAGTTCTGAACCAAGGACTGTAGGTTCAAAACCAACCTCTGTCAAGCTGCCACTGTAGAGTCCTACAGTAAGACATGTAACCCTCAATCGCTTTTTAATCGCGATTTTAACTGTCCCAGTTATAAGTCACTCTGCATAAGGGTGTATGACGGTTATTATACAAACTTGATATGACACACTCTTAATGTTAGAACACAAACAACATGAACAGGGACACAGAAGGTAACATTTGTTGCACTCGTAATAAAAGAAAAGCACACACTATAGTGCATAATGTATTATAAAATGCTGGTTTGACTGAATTCTCACTATAGTCGCTCACACTCCCACGCTCAGGACACAAGCAGAGCTGAACCGCTGCTCATGCACACTACTTGCAGTCTAAAAAAATATCTTTCAGACATTATTTTAAATCATGTTAAGATATAAGACTGGTAACTTAACCAACAAAATAAAGCCTGAGGAATTCAAAGCAGAATTCAAATCTGCATCTGTTTTATCCTTCCCTTTCCTGGCAATCTACGCTAATTGATTGGTTTCTTTATCTCCATCTGCACCTCACTGTGCCTATTTATTAATTCTCCTCATCTCTTCTAATTAGCCGATTACTTTGTCACTGATTGCTCTATTTCTGTCTGTTTTAATCACTAAATACTGGTCCTTTAAAGTTTACAAAAACGGTTTCCTCCTAAAACATATTAGTAGCTCCCAAAAAGTAGCCAGTTTTTTTGGGGGGGGGTCAGAGTTCAGCAGGCTGTGTCAGTGTAGAGCGCTACATTCAGTGTGCAGCAGTGAAGTCGTCTGGCTGATACGGTCCTTCTTAAGTGCTGTTTGCAAATCGTGCATAGATCACGGGATAGTTGTGGATGACCCAGAGCAGCATAAATGTGGATTTGATGATGTAACAACAGTACTGTGTCTCTACTGAATTACAATACAGATACACTGCAGTATTCCAAATATTTGCATTATAACATGTGATTTATACAGTGGGTACGGAAAGTATTCAGACCCCTTTAAATTTATCACTCTTTGTTTCATTGCAGCCATTTGCTAAAAT
>JAUZST010007351.1:0-14235 GCA_034779995.1 Parotocinclus haroldoi | reverse complement strand
CCTCAACCCCATCCTCCTGCTCACACACACACCCTGCCACCTCACTGGTCTCTCAATAAAATTCCCGTTGTTCTGCAGCCTCGTCCCCAGTACGCTCATTCAACCGTTCGTGACATTTCCAGTGGGGAAAGTAACTTATTAACCAAATTAAAAATAAATATATCAACAGCATTTCAATAAAACAATACATTTCAATTACATGGGTTACAGGATTACACCGGGAAAAGATTCTGAATGAAAGTTTTGTTTTGCCTAGTCCTATTTACAATTCATGGAATTAAACCGAATAAGTTTGTTCTTTGTTTTTTTTTTTTAACTATGTTTAATTTTATTTAGAAAGTCACCAAAGCATGAACGTGGGCCGGGGCTGCTCAGGCTTGAGCACAAGTCTCTACATTGTACTATGGTTGGACTGAGTCCTTTCATGTGGCACTGTGTTTGTGCTCTGAGTTTAAGTCTGTGTGTTTATATGTGGCCTTGTGTTATTGTGTTTATGTCTGGGTGTTCATAGATGGGTTTGTGTTTGTGTCTAAGTGTGTATTACGTTTAAGTGTTCAAGATTTCACGTGTGTATGGAATGGGAGCCGAGCTGAAATGAGCCTGTTGAGGTGTGTGTTAAACAGGTCATATCCTGTCATATTGAATGAACATAGCAGATAAGTGTGTGTGTGTGTGTGTATATGTGTGTATGTGTTTATGAAGCAGCCGGAAGCCGTGTGTGTGTGTGTATGTGAGCACTCACGGGTGTGCCAGTGAAGGCTACGGGAGGAGACTGCCAGGAGATGCTGAAGCTGTTGCTGGTTGTGGGGGTGAAGCGAGTTGAGCTGGTGGATGGGATAGAGACTGGAGAGGTGGCCTGTGGACAGACAGCAGGGTTTTACTCACTCTCAGCTAAACACACGTTAATCTGAGAATCTCTAAGAATTCATGGAATCCAAGCTTTTGCAATGCTCTGTAAGCCCATAAATAAGATCTTTACTGTATTACTTATTCTAAAAAATAATTCTTAAATGAAACGCATGATTGGAGCCCATCCTTAATGTGTGACACCCAGCTAGAACCCAGGAAAAGTTGGGTTGCCATATTGGACCGCTGCACCACCCATGCGCTGGTTTTCCACAGTTTTACAGTAATATAAGATTGCAAACATGATTCCAAATTACAAGTCACAAGTTGTTTGCCAGGACAATAACAGGGATTTATGCGAAGCTGTGGTTCTGCTTATAGTGGTTTCCAAAGTGATAACGGCCTAGGTCTGGCCATAATGACATTTTGCCCCATACTGATTTAGAATGATCTGATAACTGAAAGTACTGATGAATGTACATTTATATATATTTACATCGATAAAAAGACATTTTTTTTTCACTTTCAAAAAGGCTCAACTAATATAACAAAAAAAACCCAAAAATGAATAAACATCCTTATTGGTTTTACCGTGTGTCCTTATAATTTGTTTGTCTTACGCATGCTAACTGCAGACTGGTTCTTTCATATAACAGCAATTACATGGATGTTAAGAGATTCTATTTGAAATATACACTTACAGCTACAGTTTGCACAATAAAAATGTTTCATGCACATTCTTTCTTATACTGTGTCATTTTGTGGGGAGACTATTAAAAGCTATTGCAATTAAAGCCTCGGTGACGTATAGAACAATGATGCTTTCGCATATTCTAAGACAGTGGACCTGACAGTAGAACAAGCCACAAACGTATATAAAACCCAGTCATGTAAAAGAAATACTGTAATATTCTGTGAAACCACCAAAAACTATAAACAAAAAAAAAAAAAAAAGGGGGGTACTTGGTCATACCGCCCAGCACTAGTTGCCGTGTTATATAATTCAGCCATTTGTTTTAATACGCCCCTCTGTTCTTAATAAATCCTTGGCACTGTCGCCCTAGGCTTGCTCAATTAGAGCTGTGGGCCTAATCTTCTCTGAGACAACGCTCCTTGTAAAAAGCGCTATATAAATAAATTAGACTTTGACTTTAAAAATTTGGAAGCTCGTCTGTTTTCGAGACACTCGGAATATTGCAGCTGTGACCTTTCTTGCCAAGAACAATTACAAAAATGTGTTTCCAAAAAAACCCCAAACATTTAAAAAGAAAAGCAAAAGACAGTGCCAGTGCTGCTTTTAGACATTTCACCCTCGTTTGTTTCAGCCAAGTTTTATACACGGGTTGGCAATACCTGGTAGGCGTGATCCGTGTGCACTAGGTAAAGGGCACTGGGGGCGGAGCGGCTGAGTGGGGTAGAGCTGCTGCTCTCACCCTTGGACCCATTGGTGGTGGTGGCAGATGTCTCAGTTCGTCTATGCTCGGCCTGAGGTGGAGGGGAGAGGACGGACGGGGATGCAGGGGACAGGCTGCTAAGCCCATCAGCCACTGAGTCTGTGTTCAGCTTAATCTCAGTATAATAGAAATCCTCCTCTCCATCGCTGTACTCTGAGTCGCAGTTACGCCTGGGAAGGAACGAAACAGAAAGAGCAATGACAATATCTTGTTAGTATGCTGAATAAATTTGGCTGCACTCCTCTAATTACTCTTACAACCGACACACCACTTTTCTTCCTTACTAATATGCAAATCAGCGTTAGGTTACCCGGGCTGCAATTAGAAAACAGATTAAAATGTGTGCAAATTAAGCGAAACGCTTTAAATATTTCGTAATGTGCAGCGCATTCCATTAAAACTAGGAGGAGCTTTAAGAACAACGTGGAACCCATGTTCGAATTACTGCACGGTGATACTCAGTATGAACTGCGGGGAAAAAAACAAGAGCAACAACAGGCTAATGTTAATGTTCATAAGTCCACTGTCAGGAGAACACTGAGCAATAATGATGTGTTTCAACAGGAAGGCCATTAGAAAAAATGTTTTGTAAATGGATGAGACCACAGTAGGACTTGTAAATGAAAAGCACTGTCTCTGGAGAAAGAAAAAACACTGCATTCCAGCAGAAGAACATCCCATCTGTAAAACATAGTGGCGGTAGTATCATGGTTTGGATCTGTTTTATTGCATTTATGCCAGTACAGCTCGCCATCAACAAGTGGATGCTGAATTATACCAGTAAATTAACCGGTAACCAGCAAAAGTCTGTTAACTGAATCAAGAAACATGGCGACCATAAGCACACAAGTCTTTCTACGTAAGAATGGTTAAAAAAAGAGGAAAGTGAATGTGTTAGGAGTGACCAAGTCAATGGTTCTAACCTTAATCGACTACAAACGTTGTGGAAGAAGTTCCTGTAAGGAAACCCACTAAAATCCCAGAGCTGAAGCTGTTCTGGATGCTGGAACAAAGTTCCTCCAAGACAACAAGCAGGAATAATTAGGCGCAGTTATTGCTGAACTATATGGTCATACAAGATACTGAAAGCAATGGTTCATATACTTTTGTACGACTAGGGATCTAGTGTTATTTCAGTCACTTTCGGTAACAGCCGTTCCCCTTCAGTTTTCCAGTTGCAAACATAAGCTACGGACGTTCTGAGCAGCTAATGTTATAAGCCATTGCCCTGCTAAATATGTGGAATTTTTACCAAGCTACCAAAGGCAAAGAGCTAAAAGGTAACGTCTGCAAGAGTACAGAGCCAGTCCGTGCTCCCTTTAGCAATTCGATCCAAACAAAAATGCTTCTGGCCTGCTGAACTTGATCACTTTTACACAGACCTGACCTCGCTCATAATGTGATGATCCAATGAGCTTCATCGCATGTGATCAAGCCAAGATTCTAGTGCTCTGATCGCACTTCATTTCACCTTATGGAATCCGTATATTAGCTTTAAGTGTTAGCTTACCCCAGGTGCACTGTCCGGATGTGCCTCTGGATCCCCGCTGCAGTGCTCAGAACCTTGCCACAGTTCTTCCACAGACACTTGAACATCACCTTCATGGAGTTCTGCCCCAAACACAAGTACACAATGATGTCATTAATCCATTCTCCAAAGATCTCTTCCTTACATGCTTCATCACAGAGTGCTAACAACAAAGAGAACATAGAGTAGCAGCTCATGGGCGGGTTCTTACACGATCAGTACATATTCAGTACAGAACTACTTATGAAGAGCAATTTCTGAGAACCTGGTCTCATTAAAATATAGTAATGTCACCTAACCTCATATCATGGAGGGTAACGTGCATGTGTACCTTGCTTGCAACATTCAAGAAAGTAATCTTTGGTGTGAAAAAGCAGACAGGGTTGGTCACTGGTCACCAGTCTAGTCTAGGTTCCAGTTGTTATGGGATTTGAGTGCTCATGAACGGCAGAAACTGGACCAAGTAGTACATGGCAGCAAAAACTGGGCTTTTATTTTACAGAAGGAACATGTACAAACCGTAGTAATGTTATTACATGTAATAGCGGGTTGCCATTTTCAGGTCTTCATTAAGAGAGGGTTCAAATTAAAATATTACTGCAGTTATGGTAGGGATGATTCATGAACGGACGTCACCGGCCTCCCACAAAGCTAATGATAAATTGTTATACACATCATTGCAATTCATGACTTGTTTTTCCTTTTGGCTCTACTGCTCAACACCAAAAGCTGGATAGTAATGCAACATGGTGTAGTACATGGATCACAAATAGTGGGATAATGCATTGACAGTCATTTATGATTGTTTAAATGCTACAATCGCAAATCAGACAAGGTTTGGGGGGGGGGGGGGGTTAGGGGGTGGTATGGAAAATGCAAATAAAAATGCACTGATTTACTTTGACTGAAATATCCTCCAGATTTATTGAATCAATAAGTTATTATTAAGCATATATAGTCTATATAGCATATATACTATATAGGAAATATGTAAATCCCTTCCAGATTTTCTTTAAAGATATCCGTAAACATTTCAACCTTTTCTTTTAATGTATTTGATTACAAATTGGAGATCCTCAGGCCACATTTGCTTCTCCAAGACTCCAAGCCTTATATTGATACCCGTTTTGTTCCAAATCATGAATATAATCTCAGATTTAAATCATATCATTATTTAGGGTTTTTTTTCACCTCATTACTAGCCCTACGTTGCCTCGTTCCAACTTCTTTGGAACGTGCTGCAGGCCTGACGTTGCAGAAATGGAAGTTTAGCAACAACTGAAATTAGGTTGCCCAGAAACAAAACCCATTAAATATCAAGGGTTCATACTGTGTCTAATGAACTAAATGTCAAATGTAATAAGCAATGCACTCCTTTTTATTTGCATTTTCCATACTGTTCCAGTTTTTTCCCCCCTCATTTTGGATTGTACCTTGAAAAAAATCAAAACAAATAACTTTAACGATTTAATGATGACATCACAGACAATGATTCCACAGCGTCTTGTGTTCTGTTCTTCCGATTTTACACAATATTCAATGGAATTGGGGTTCAGCGATTTTGTTGGTTTTCCAAGTCTCAGTGATTCATCAGGCTTGTTAAACCGGTCACACACACACACACACACACACACACACACACACATTTGGTCTATATACCCAACATCTGTCAACATGGAATGTCTTGTATTCAGCTCGGAAATGAAACGATGCTACTTTCTCACTCATCTAACTTTCTAAATCGCCCAGAAACTAAAGTGGAACTGTTTAGGATGCAGCTTAAATGCCGACGTTTTCTCTAACAGCAGCAAAGTTACCTGCTGCCTTCCCTCAGCTCGTGTCATGTACAGTCTTCCATTTAACACCAGTTCAGTAACAAAAGTGCCTAGCCTACTGAAGCTTATTGTTGTGTACATGTAAAAGAAGTCTGCACGACAAGAAGTCTCTCTGTAGTTTACGTGTCTGGAGATGCTGCCATATTACAGTTTTAAGACCAAAATTCACTGACATGCTAACACATTTAGTTTGATGTTCAACAGCTTGGGGGACAATCGAACAAAATGGCAGTCCGAATGTAATTCAATGTTTTCCCAGGAAGGTATTAAAATCATCTATTTTAACAGCAGGCGGCTGTACGTGTGGGTTCAGTGCAATTAGGCTCAATAGATTGGGCGATATGGTCATATAATGTAAGCTGGGATATGACAAACACCAGCACTGCTGCCATCCTACAGTGCTGCGGCCAAGATAAAGCGCCGGGACAATAGTGGATATAAAGCAGTCGTTATTCCCTCAAACTGAGATCAGTGTGCCGTCTGTGTTCTGGATAGAGAGATAAATTAGACACGAGTCAAGGGAAAGGGACAGAAAATGACTTTCTTACTAAGCCATCTCAGGAAACACCTCCATTTACATGTGAGGCAGCTTGTTGTTTCACACTGCATCTCAAACGGTTCCACTTAGGTTTCTGGATGATATGAAAACATAGCAAGCAGCAATGCTAAACACATTATGTAGTTCTACACTCTACTAACAGAGCACACCTTACTAACATGAGTTTAGCAGCCACAGATGCAGCTCCCACTTTCAACTGCACAATAATCTGAGGACGCATGTCTCACCATCATTGTGTGGACGTTTAGGTTCATATGAAAGGAGACATTTTAGCTAGGGGGAAAAAAAAAATTAAAAACAGTTCATTACGAGATGCAGCAAAATGTCCTCACAACGTGAAAATGTCATATCTTTATATCCTTGTGGGGACGCCGTACACAGTCCAATGATATAGAAACTTAGAACTATTGGGGAAAAAATGTCGGTAATCGTCAGAGTTTGGACACCAGTAATCCACTGTCAAGGCCATTTTACTTGGGTGTGTGTAACAGGCTGCGAGGTCACAAAACAACCCAGTATAACTTTTAAGCAACTAAAGGCCTCTCTCCCTTCAGCTCTTGTTACAAGGAGAAAGCCATCGCTCTTTAAAAAGAGCATTGCTGCCCATCACATGACACATGGTCAATAAAGAAGATTGCTGAAAAAGAAATTATTGATGGATGATAGCGAAACACAACCTTTGGCTCTATTAATGTGCATTATGTCTAGAAAACGAAATACATTCCATTCCTACATAAGAATGCACCTTGACCCTACAGCTTGCCATAACTGCTAAAATATTGAACTCTGAATAATACCCGCAAATTCTAAAGGAAGATTATTAGGACCCCTACCTCACGCTCCCGAGCAGTCATCGTTCCCGTCGACGCCCGCCATTACAGAGCGATTCTTAAGAGCTGCTTTTATCAGCCTGCTGGCTAACGGCGTGATAACAAACACCTGGGGACTCCACTATATAAGTACAAACCCCAGCTCTGTTCGTTGCCACGTCGTCTTCATTTGATTGCTTGCTGTTCGGTGCAATACTGAAACTGTTGCTCAATTATATAGACGGTAACATCCCAGGGCTAACAGTGCCGACGGATGTGCACGGGGGAAACCCCGGAGGTAATCTAGCTTTTAGTGACAGAACCAGGGTTTCCCTTCTCCGCCTGTCCGGAGTCTAACTCTGTCTGAGACGCGCCCCGATCCGGCTTCTTCGCGGCTTCGTTCGCTCGAGCTAACGTACGCCCTCTGTCACTTCGGTTTAGTGTCGCCTCGCCTGATTTGGGACGCGATCCCTCGCGACTTGTTCTTGTGCTAATTTGCGCAACCTTCGAGTTCCCGCTCGCCCCCTCGCGTTTCGGTGCGTATCGCAGCAGTTTCGCGTAGTAACCAGCTGTTGGTGTTTTTCCACTGGGACACCGTCCAGCTGTGTTCTTTTTCCCCCTTTTATTTTTGTACTTTGGGGAGCCTTTTGCTCCGCCTTTTCAGTCCCCATCCTGTCAGTGAACAGAGTGGAACCTTTCTAAGATCACCCACGATAAGAAAGCTGTGCTCACAGTACGCTGTCTCCAGTTTGACCAGTGACGGAGCACTTTAACCCACCTGCAGTTTAAATTAATGCAGACCATCAGTGGTGCAAGATGAAAGTGAAAGCATAGTGATAATGGCTGACCTTGCGCTTGCGAGGAATGGGCTCATCAAACAGCAAGCTGCTTGTGTCCTGCTCATCCAGAGTGTCGTCCTGAGGCCCACTGAGACTAGACATACGGAAAGGTCTGAAACTCTCGGCGGACAGTGGTGGAGATGGAGTGGACGGGTTAGACTGATCACTGGGAGCACTCCAGCTCCAGAAACCACTGCTGCTGTAACTGGAAGGAGTGAAGCCTCCATCCTTCCAAGAACCGTTCATCCCCTCTGCAGTCAGACAGAACAGAACGATGGGTCACTGAGAATTCAGCAGTCCTTACAGTCATAAGACAGAGTACAAGTTAGTTCGCGATTACAGTCGAACACGGTTACTTGGACCACCGGTTAATGGGAGCGGCCGCTTAGTCGGACCGAATACTACAGTAGCGAAACAAATCCTATTATATACGTGTAACGTTATTCACTTATTTGGACCAAAATTCCGGTTAATCGGACCAACGAATGTGAGAGCGAATAAGAAAAAGAAGCCACGGATACAGAGAGCGGATACAAAGCGGGTCAGCGATTTATGGGACTCAGAATGGGTCTCAGAAACTGCTGATCTGCTGGGATTTTCCCCGGAGAATGGTCCAAAGCCGAAGAAAATGCCTTGCTGATGATAAACAGTATGGATTGGGTTGATAGAATGAAAACAGTTATGAGCACTTGTTATAACCTAGGATGAAAAGCAGCATCTCTGAATGCATAACACACTGAAGCAGAACCTTGAAGCAGATAGGCTCCAGCAGGGCTACGCCAGGTGAGGCTCCTGTCAACTAAGCACAGGTAACTGAGGCTACAGTTCGTACCGGATTCAGAAAGTTTACAGCACAAGATTGAAAATGGTCGAGTCCGAGTCTCAAGTTGTGCTGCTGCATTCGGATGGTATGGTCAGAATTTCTTAAAATAAATAGTAAATAACGTGAAAGATTGGATCTGCCCTGCCTTGTATCTACGGTTCGTGCTGCTGGTGGTGTAATGGTGTGGGAGATATTTTCCTGGCACACTTCCTGCATCAATGAATCTTAACTTACCTATCTTCTATCTGGCATTTCACATAGCTCGGATCATCTCAACACTGGTTTCCTGAACATGACGGAGAGTTTAGACCACGCAAAAGGCCTCCACATTCACCCTATCACAATCCAATAGAACACTTTTGAGATGTGCTGTGTATTTTTGTATGTTGTGTCAATATGGACCAAAGAATTAAGGCAGTCCTGGAGCCCGAAGTGGGGTCCAACCTAGCAAGGTGAAGCTGATGAAGTGGCCCTTGAGTGTATGTACAAAGACAAATTTGATCCGAGTTCGACTATTGTGTATTCAAAGACGAAAAACAATTCATTTCCATAGAGCTGTCAGCTGAGATTATAAAGCTATCAACGGTGTTCCAATACAAGCAGCAGTATTATACAGAGGTCAGGTGCAGTGTCAAGGCTAGGTGAAAAACAGGAAACTGCAGAGTGAAAACCACACGTTGCTGTTGCGCCTGTAGCAGCTGCTCTGTAAAGAAGACCGAGCAGAGTTCACCCTTACTGCTAGTGCTCTGTTCACTTACCACTGACTTTCACCGGAGGACTTCGCACCAGAGGGCTAGTGGACAGGCTGGTCAGCACCATGGCTGCGGTCACTTTGTCCATGTCTACCTCCTCCTCTGACTTCCTATTAAAAGAAAAACATCACTCTAAACATAAGCATCGATCAAGTACACACTGCCAAGACATTACGATAGTCAAAAATGTCCCTTTCTCCTGGGTAAGCAATGCTTTTGACCGGGCTTAGTCAGGAAACACGAGAACAAAGAACATGGAAACAAATCTCGAGTTTTGCTGGTTTATGCAGCGAAAAAAGGCAAGGTAAAGTAAAAAGAAAAGGGAATTATCAAAGGCGGGTGGAGGCCCTGAGATGTGACGAATGTGATCAATGTTCATGCCATGAGGTCTTCCTCGTGAAAGCACCTGGGTATGAATGCCAAAAGCACAGGCCAGCCAAGACTGAGAGAACGGAGAGGCTGATCCACAAACTCTCCCACCTCCTTAACACACAGCCTAACCGATGCTCTGTGCATGACGACAAAAATGCTATTGGAGGCTTCGTGTAAATCAGCACAGACAGTTCTATCTTTGGTCACCTCGGGATGGCGTATTAGGCATAGTGCATTACACCTAATTAATACCTTTTTTGGCCCACCTCGGTGAAGTATTGTAAATCTCACACAAACTCATTAGCCACGCAATTCAAAGGCACCTTCATCAAGGACATAATCATAAACAGAACACACCCATATAACGAGAAGGTCATTCAAACGAGGGATAGAATGTGGTCCTAGGCATTAGGCATTAGGCATTAGACATTAGGAGGTCATGCCCTAGCTGAATGTGTTACCGAGTTCCACCAATTATTAACGATTTTAATTCTCTAATCTCATCCAGATCCAGGCTAAGACTAGACAAGCCTATTCTCGGCCGGACTGGATCTGATGTTAGTGACCATAGAGACATGTCATTATAGTTTTCTTTACCGTGCTCTAACAAATCTGCGTTAGTATTTACCATAACTTCAGTGGCTCAGAATTAAGGGTCCAGCTGCTTGATGAAGTCCCCTTTGAGGAAGCAAAAATCACAGGCATTAAGCCCTTGCCCTTTACACACTGAGATTCCTCCCGATTCCATAAACTGTTTCATGACATCATGCACTGTAGAGGTAGAAATATGCAAATCCTTTCCACTCTGTCTTTGAGGTACATGAAGATCCTCAGCCCATCTTTGCTCTTCAAAGACTTTCCTGATTGCTGCTTTTTTTTTGGACCAGAATAATGATTGCAATCATACGTTGAACATCACCTGTTTGAAATCACTATTTAGTTGTTTGGGGTTGTTTGTATTCATTCCTAGCTCTAAATTGCCCCCGTACCAAGCTTTTTTTTTATTTTTTTGGAATGCCTTTCAGGCTTGAAATGTAGGAATGGATGTTTGTTAGCGCATGAAATGAAGCCGACCAGATATAAAACATGAAATGTCTCATGTTCAGACTGTCTAGAATGAAATACAAGTCTAAGTAAATGTAATAAATACTGCATTTCTATTTCAAATTCCATACTGTGCCAAGTTCTTCTAATTTGGGGTTGTATAAATGGCAGCCAAGACATAACATTTTTGTTAAACAGGGTGCTTAACCTTTCTGGTCTGCTAAATGACAAATGTAAATGTGTATTTGTTGCTATTTTTCAGTGTATAGAGTTTAAGTTATGCAACAGTTGAGTATGTGAATATAAACTAACCAGCCAATTCCAATATTATTTGTAGAATTCATTTATTAGTCAAAGTACTAAGAAGGAGAGAACTTTCTTGCCGAATGTATACACATAGGGGTATCTTCATCAGGAACAAAGCTGTCTGTGAATAAACACATCCCACCCAGAAATAATATCACATGTTGCACCATGGCTGGGAACTGAGCTTATAGATCACATCTTATAACACCAAGACCTAACAGAATCTACTCAAGCAATGCAATTGGTGTGGGAGTAAACGGGCAGGGACTCTTTTTTTTTTTAGTGCTGCCTACACGAAGATCTGGCCGTTTGTCTTCAGGAGTTCTTTTGACAAGTGTGGAGCATCAGTGCCATCAAGTCAGAGACACGGCTTTATTTACATCAGAGGTATACATATATAGATTACATCAGATAATAAAAGATATGAGGGAAATAAGAGCAGAAAACGGATTGATACTGAGTGTAAAAGTCTGTGAAAAAAGTGCACTGTTAGCGTGACTGTTAGGTGTTTGGCTAAATAAACAGGTTACAACTGATTTTAGGGTAAGTAACAAAACTGTCTGTTGGCTAAGGGTTGTTGTAAAATGGAAAGGTGATAGTGCATAAATATTGATCTACGGTAGTGGTTCTTTGACTTTTTTTAAGTAATGGATGCCTTTTTAAATTTAGTCGAAGTCAACCTGTTCACAGCAAATGAACAGAAGACTTACTAATAAAAAAAAAAAAAACAGTGACTAAGTTTATAGATGCCCTAAAACCCACCCACTCTTCTTTATATGTACATAAAATAAAATAAACTTACAATTTTCTGGGAAAAGGCTTCTGCAGGCAAATGTCAGTCCTTAGTGCGACCTCATCCAAAAAAGGTTTCTGGGCTGCTACCCTTGGGAAAATGACTTGTCCTGATCAAGCTTCTTTGGCAGATCGCACTAAATACACCGATCACAGAAATTAGGGGATATCTTAAAATGAATATAAAGTGATTACAAAAAAAGCATTTCCTTCTATTTCATTAAACAAGATCATCAGAAAAGCAAACAAAAAAGTCAAAGAAAGTTGCTTGATTATGAAAATGAGATGCAAACTCGACTATGGGGATTGAGTAGTAAGTGACATATTCATGGGGGTGAACAGAAGCATGTCAAACTGGGCGAGAGTGCCACACATCGACCGTTCGGTAGGGTGTATGGTCACCCATGAGTGCCAAAACGCACCAACAGCAGTTGTTCTGGGATCCTCTTTATATTCATTTTGAAATATCCCCTAATTTCTGTGAGCAGTGCACTCGTAACTACAGATGTAGATGTTTTCTTAATGCTGCATGCAAGCTGTTTTTTTTTTCTGGTCGAATTCTAATAAAGATTAAGAAATAATTATGTATGGTCATTATACAATTGCTAAAACAACAATCAAAGAGTTTGCACGATTGCACGTTCTACTTATGATGAAATCGAATGAAATTGCATTTTTTAAACACCAGAGGGCACAATCATAACAATTTCAGTGAACTTGTACTTTAAATTTAGTTTGCAATTAGTTGAAAAGTGGTACAACGACACATTTCGGTGCAGTAACATTGCTTAAAACTGCGTCTAATTTCCTATAATTGCAATTATTTTTGTTCACATTTTTTGCACAGGAACAGTACTGATTATTATGAAAGGCTATTCTTCAGGAATAAAAAGGAATGCTTTCACTCAGTTATTTAAAAAATGGCGAAGCTACAATCGAACATTTTGCTTACAATATTCAACTTCTGCTTCAAGTAATGAACGAAGTCTACAGTTCTTTCCTTGAAAGCATACAAGAAATACAGGCATTGTTTTGCGCTGTTTAGATTTCAGAAATAAACAGAAATCAAATCATTTCGCACAATCACAATTCAATTATCACAATTTAATTATCAAATGTAAAACTTACGATCATAAGTATTGAAATCATTAACTCAGTATCATGAATCGAATCACGAGCAGAGTGTATCGCTACACCACTATTGGATGGTTACATCAACTTTCCGCTCGGATCAAACTCAAGATAAATCGGGTGAACTTCTGGGTGTGACATTAGATCCTTTTTAGGATAGTCTCCAATAGCATTTAAGGGCCCATTTGTGGAATGTGGGGTCTCAAAGTTACTAGAACAAGGAGAGGGATTCCGTTTCCAACAAAATACTCAATAGCAGTGCAATAGCCAAAACAATTTATTGTGCGACCATGTTGGTCCTCTCTGCAGAAATGTTCGACCATAAACCCGTTAGCGGGGTAACAGGTAGCATGAAACACCGTACAGGAGCAGATGATAGGATACACATTGTTAAAATACATTAAGCCTCTCCACTGTTTAAGCATCCAGCTAACAATAGCTATTAGGGCAAACTGCTCTATCTATTGTGCTTTTATTCTGCTGTACACCATTCGACGATTACGTATTAACATTCAAATGTCTTGATAAAAGCAGAGTGTACTGGGTCATATCTAGGCTGTTTTCAGCACCAACTGAATGCTCAAAACAACATAATAGTTCAGCGAGCACATGGGAATTCCCCTAAACCCCCAGCTACATCTGTTCAGAGTGGAGAGAATAAAAGCAGCATGCTTGAGGCCACTATTACTTCTTAATCAGAGTCAGTGGGCTATGAGTCTCATTTCCTATTGAATAATGGCTAAGAAATTAGTAACATTCTGCCTCCCACACCACGAGCTATTGTTATCTGCTAACAGGCAGTGATACAGTACTACTTTTTCGTATTTACAATATTGGTGCATCAATAATAAATGGTTAAAAGGTATAAATGTTCATCTCTACTAATTGTTGTTTTTCATATTATAGATAGTACAAATCCAATTAGTCGTTTTAGCTGCATCCATAGATATAACAATACAGTCGAATCCGGTTAATGGGAGCATCCGCTTATTCGGACCGAATCCTAAAGTACAGAAACAAATCCTATTATATACGTGTCATTTCATTCCCTTATTTGGACCAAAGAAGGTGAGAGCGAATAAGAAAAAGAAGCCACGAGTCGCCACTTAGAGCGGATACAAAGCGGGTCAGCGAGATATGGGAGG
>JAUZST010007350.1:0-14236 GCA_034779995.1 Parotocinclus haroldoi | reverse complement strand
ACACACACACACACACACACACACACACACACACACACACACACACACACACACACACACACACACATATACACAGATACTCGTGGTCTGATTAAACACTGGGCGTTGAGAAGCTATAAAAATGCTTCCTCTGCTGCTCTATAAAAAGGTTCTCAATGGCTACTTTTGGGTAGTGTACCTCTTAGTGGCAGATTGTTGATGCTAGGCGTGCCTCTACAACACAGTCAGTTGAGAGATTATGAGAGAGTGCACATCACTGGATTGTTTTTTTGAATGAACTGATTCATCTGGGCCCTTCTGACCTAGCCATTAGGCGGTGTTGGGAGCAGGGGTTTCGCAAGGGGGCACCCACACACGGTGAACAGGCTCTGGACAACCCATACAGATCCCCAGCAAAGAGGATTGTTTGATCCACTGTCAAGCGCAAGCAGCTCCAACGGTTTCATTATCCACCATCCAGACCCAGGGGGCACTTTCAGCACACACCCCTGCCTCTGCCCAGACCATTTCCAGGTGCTTTGGAAAAGGAAATGTGTTGTCAAGGTACGTGTCCTGCCATTGACATCCAGGCACCGTCACTGCAGTTTGCAGTGGCATCGTGAACGAGAAACCTGGACTGCAACGGCACAGAATCTGTATCGTCTTTAGAGACGAATTCAGGTTCTGTTGTGGATTCGACAACGGTCGGGTTCGAGTACGGAGGTGTTGTGGTGAGTGCTTGAGTTCTGCCTTTGCTGTGGAGCGACACACTGCCCCAACTGCAGGTGTGACGGATGAGAATCTCCAGGCCCAGCTGCAACATCTGTGGGTAAACCTGCCACTGGATACCATGCAGCACCTTCAAACCGCAATGCTAAACCATATCTCGTCTTGTAGCCAGGCTAGAGGTGCCTTAACAGGGTAACAAGAGTCTCCTTTCAATTGTACAGTTTTCTCCAATTAACATATCCTTTCATTCTAATATTGCATATCGTCATAACAGTCGCACATATGATATTTCAGTCGATTCAAACAACTCCTTGTTGGTGAGATACGTCTTTCATTGCTATTTAGTAATGAGTGCACATTTATGTAGTATATAACAGTATGATATATATTAGTATAATAATATAATGTATATTAGCATAAATAATATAATAATAATAATATAAGCAATTTGAGTTTTAATTGTTGTTGGAGCTGAAAGCAACTGGACTTCTTGGTCCTTCAAGACTAGACGCTGCTGGGAAGTCTTGAGGCTCTAGAAGGGTTGTCTACAAGAGCCAAGAAACAGTCCAGTGGCCTTCAACTCAAATACTCAAGTCCACCACGTCCTGAATGCCTGAGAACCTACACAGACAATGGTTGTTTATGTCTTTTCCCACTTATAACAAAAGCCATTGCCAAATGACCCTCTACATCACCAGCCCCCAAGCACTGCGATGGATACTCCTGATACTTGTTAGCCAGCTCATTAGCATTAATTTACTTAAAGCTAAAATGCCGTTGTTTAAACGGTTGACAACCCCTGCTCCACATAGTCATGTGTCATGCGACTGCTTGCTTCTTTCTTTCATCAGACGTGATATGACGTGGGTTGCCCTCACTAGTGCTGATCATGCACAACGAGGCAAACCGACGTCAACAAAACTCAAACCCTTAAACTATATAGAGCCGCACTTAAGTAGCAACAACGATAAGAGCAGATTACGCTGCTTCTGCACACAACTCCGCCTGGACCGAACTCTCTCTCGGGTTAAACAGCATTACGCCGACTCCGGTTTGTCCTGCCCTCAGAAGCAGAACTAGGCCGGTCAGAACCAGCCTGCGCTTGCTTTCAGGTTGTTTTGCCATGGTTGCATGGACTGCGCCCCTTCTTCACGTGCACCGATGCACTGATGCGGCTGCAGGGATGGACGGGGATGAGGGAAGCTTCCTCTTTCACTTCCTAAACGAGGTCTGGTCAAGTGACACTGTTTAAAAACTGAGGCAAGATGAAGAGAAGGAATGCGCAGCAGCTGTGACGGTGGTTTCCTCTCAGGATGTCCATCGCTTGCTGTTGTGCCAGTTACAAAAATACACAGCTGGCTGTGATTCACTCCTTTAACCATCACCATCACCAACGTTTGGCTTAGAACTGAAAATCCCGTCAATCAGGTGGCCAGTGAGGGGACTGCTGCCACGTGACTAAAGGGTACATGCGATTTTCTTCTGCAGTCTGCACGTTTGCATATAAACACGGTGGTGATAACGAATGTGCTTCATACACAATGTTAGAGAAGCTCTCGGTCTGTCCCTCTATCTCTGCGGTTTGAGCCACTGATTTCCTCAACAATAAACGTCTTATGACCCACTAGAGGAAACACAGAAAGTCCTGCTTCCCCTCTCCTTTGCCCCAATTATGTAGACGTTGCTAAACTGGCCTAGTAAAGGTTTATGGCACCCCATTGTTTTATGGGATTCCATTCCATTTGTGGTTGATGAGGGGGTCAGAGCTTCACGGTGAATCTTTGCAGTGCAGACGGATTCTGAAGACACGTTTCCTGATGACTCTCTAAAACACAGAATGGCTTATTAAATAACAGGATAAAGGCCAAAGAGGAATCCAAACGCCTCTAATGCACAGAGATTAGTACATAAAAATGAAAGCAAAAGTCTTAGGCCACAGTTCAATTAGCTGTTTTAGTAATGCCATTGTGACCATACATAACATACTGGTTTTTGAATGAAGTTTTCACCACAGCTTAGCATATCTACTGAAAAAGTGGTTTATTGGCTGCTCCTCTACCAAAACAAATCCTGATCAGGCTTTTTGGACTGTAGAAAAGTCAACCTGGCATCCCAATGAAGCCTCTAGATGCTGCTATTGGTCAATGTAAGGGGAGGTCACACTAATTGCCCACCACTGTCACCTATAGAAACTAGTTTTTTTTTTTTTCAGTTTTCTTATAGTACAAATTATATGTATTTTCTAATTGTATTTTGATAAAGACGCCCCAAAGCAGAAATAATGTTGCCTGTGCTGGCTAGTTTAAGGGCTGCTAAAGAACGCACACACACACACACACACACACACACACACACACACACACACACAGGTTTCTCCCATGGTTTGCCAGCTTTGACGTGAAACGTGAGACCGAGCCCAGACTTTAGCGCCATCAGACACTGCAATGCCAACACTGAGCCAGGACACCAGCGCCCAACCTCACAGTCCTGTTCCAAAATCAGATCGTATCCAAAGCACTTTACCACAAAGTAAGACCCTTCACTTCAGTTGTGTGAAACTCATGGAAAACACAAGTTCCTCCTGATCGCCTGATAACCAGCCGCTGTCCTTCACAGCCGATGGTGGCTGAAGGACGTGAGGGTAGGCGTGGGGCACTTTCCCACAGGATGGTGCGCGAGATCTGGTTCTCTCCTGCCCTTATCGGCGCTCCTCATCTCCACCTGTCAACACTTTCACCAAACAGGACACAGGTGAGCTGACGCTCGAATTCCGGCCAAAAATATCGAGTGGAATGCCCTGGAGAGAGGTGAAAGTCTGGTGAAAAAAAGAGCGTGCTGTCACATTACAGGCCACTACGGGCAAAAACGTACGTAAATGTGAAATCCGCTGTTTATGGGCGCTGGGAATGATTCCTGGGGAAAACAGGCTGGAAACAAGCTTGATCGTTTTGATAGCTGATGGAAAGGTAAAGCATGTGGCCTTTCCCACAGTCTCTGCAGCAGGAGCTCTAGCTCCCAGGCTGTCCCCTGGCTGTCCCCTGTCCTTCACTCTCTTTCAGACCTGCGCAGGCCGTATATTCCCTGCCCCCCAATCCACGGTTTATCTTAACAAAAAACCCTTAATGGTCAGTTGAACTCGGGTGTACAACAGGAAAAGTCAACTGCTGATACCGAATTGCCTCAAGTGTTTCTTAAACAAGTCTGGGCAGACTCACGCAAACAACCGTCCCCATTACAGACAGCACACGAACACGATTCGGCATCATAGCATGCAGGTAGCGAAGCCACACTGAACCGAACGAAAACGTGGAGAAAGTCGGGACATTGAAAAGAACGGTTCCAGAACAAACGCTAATTTGCGGAACTGTTTCGCCCAAGCCACCATAAAGAAGAAGTGCTCGAGTGCACATGATTCGCAAAGCACTGAGTCTGCAGAAACGCTCGACCGCAGTGTGAGAAAAACTGCCTCTGTCAATCACACGGCAGAAACCCATCCACATCCGAACGCCTTTAAGAACAAAGGCAGCATCTACGGCTCTAGGAATAACCTAAAGGAAAGTAACGTGATATGATTTGATATTAAGAAAACCCTGTTAGTTAAAGGGCATCTGGATGTGGGTTTTTAGATCTGAGCAAAAGTCTTAGGCCACCATAAAATGTGTTGTTTTAGCCAAGCTGTAACGGTCATGTAGGATATCATAGAAGTCCAGAATTGTCTCAGAGATCGAGCGGCACAATCAGATTTTGCTAATATTTCTCGGGGATCAAAGCTTTTCTTGTTCGTCACAGGTAACTGAAGATGGATGATGAAGATGAATTGATGATCCTGATGTCCGGGGGAACGCAGCTGCCGTATCGAAGTCACAGACTTCAACAACCGACACCCAGAAAGATCCACCAGTTTCAATCACTGTTACATCCCTCATAACCAAATTCAGAGGAACTGGGACTGTAGTGTGACATGCCCTGTGCCTTTTGATTCACCCTGTATTGCTGGCATGACCAAACCCACTGCAGACCCACACAAATTCTGGTCTCTCGGTGCCAGGAACCACTTCAGAATTAACTTCTTAGCAAAGCGAAAAACAAAAAAGGCTTGGCCAGGTCAGAGATGGGATACAAACCCAAGAAGCTCAGCTCCATTGTACGGTTTCCAGAATACCAGCGTTTTTAATCGCACCTCTGACTAAATGAGATTTGCCAGAACCCCGTTAGAAGTAGTGTACAGGGTGAGGGCAGCTTTCCTAAGAACCATGAAGTCTAAACTGGGTTGCCATTGGTGATGCCCATAAACTCCAGCAAAATACATGTGTATGAATAAGTGTGTGTTTGTGTGAGAGGGGGTTGGCTCAGACGCTTTGTCTGCAGTTGTAGCGCTATCTGGGGTGCCCCGGGGGCATTGGAGGGTATTAAAAGTTAATGGGCATTTGGAATAGAGCGATTGCGTATTGAGGAGCGTCTCAAATCAGCAAGGGCGGTAGCGGCGATGAACGACGGAAATTCGGTGGTGCTGGAGAACGGCGCCATCTGCTGTACTCCAGAGACATTGCATGAAAAACGACATTACCTTTCAATAACCCTTAATACCGCACTGCACCCTGACGCCTGTCTAACTTCCTCTAATACAGCAGTGCAATTTTTTGGCTTTAGCCAAGTCAAGTCAAATTTATTTCTATACGCTTTTTACAACGGAGCATTGTCTCAAATCAGCTTAACAATCTTATATTATCTTAAAATGCCAATCCCAAACTGAGCAAGTCTAGGGCGACAGTGGCAAGGAAAAACTCCCTGAAAGTAGAAGAAAGAAATTTTGGGAGGACCAAGACTCAAAATGGGACCCGTCCTAGACCCTGGCCTAGATGTTAATTAAGTACATAATACTTAAAAGCATATTAAAGTAATAGTAAAATTAAGTAAATAATATCATTTAAATCAATAAGAATATTTAAGTTGGTAATAAAATAAGTAATAGATTTTAAAACAAAATAGATTTTAAAATCAGTCCTCAGTGGGAGGTCCTTGGAGGCACATGATCCGGGGGTGTTTTTAGAAGGGTCACATGTGGACGCTTGTGGACGAACCAAGGCAGTTTTAATAGGATTTAATAGATTTCCAATAGATATAATAGGAAAGTGGGCATTACTCTGCCATAGATGAAAAACAAGGAACAAATAAACATGAAAGCGTTTCTTTATTATTATTATTATTATTATTATTACTAATTGCTTAATTAAATTTCTATAACATAATTTTCAATAACAGCACCAATTTAATATTTGCAGTTGAAATTTGAATTTGCAAAAGAAGAATAAAATACACAGTATTTTAGTCGGCAAAGCACTTTATTCGGAAGGCATAGTACAATCCAGTACAAACACGCAGCTTGTTCACCCCACATATGTAGCAATCTCTACGCAGATTCCCCCTTTATCCCACAAAAAAAAAAAGTTAACACCCACCTTACCATACATATTAAAAATCCGGCTTTAACACTGCAAAGCAGATTCATACATTTCAGTAGCAGTGTCACAAAATACCAAAGTAAACACTCAAGCAAACGCTCTCCTTTTTTTAAAAATCATCTACGTGTTCAAGTATGTTCACATAATGCGTTAAAAGAAAAGAAAAAAAAAAAATATTCTAACGACACACATTCTCACAAAACGCCAGCTTCATGAAGAGAAAACACAGTAACAACATCCTGTGCTTTTCTACAAGCGAAAGCAACATCTATTTCTCAAAAATCTCAAATATAAAGTTATAATTTTTTTTAAATTATATTATTACTGCACTACAATCAGCAGCAGGCAGTTCTGACAGTTTCAATAGGACTGGGTCCGGGTCCTCCCCGTGTCTGCCTGGGTTTACTCCGGTGTCCTCCCACAGTTCAAAGACATGCAAGTTAGGTGAATTGGTGTCTCTAAAGTGGCCGTGTCACTGTGTGCGTGTGCCCTAAGATGGATTGGCACCCCGTCTAGGGTTGTTCCTGCCCTTGCGGCCAGATGTGCGGTGCAATCAGGCTGGCTGGCTGGATATTTTTTAAACGTTATATGTAGATATAAATAACGAACGCTACAGGACTGGAGCGACCTACAAGTTAAACTGCACCCGTTATAATCTCAGCTTTGGCAAACGGTTAAAAACGGAGTACGTCTAACAATTGAGCTTAATAGGAAATGCGAACGAACAACCGTATTAGTAATACTAATGTGTTTAAATAACCAGAAACCACCAATACATTTTACTTTTCATTACGGGAAGAATTTCAGGTCAATACTGTAGCAGGTAACGAAAGTGTTTTCGGAAACGTTTCTCTCTCAGCTGCTTGATTTTAGCTTGAAATGTAGTGTAATTAAGGCTTCGAGGCTTAAAAACGTCAAACTGATCCCCAAACAATGCAGCATTCAGAGGTGCCGACCAAACGGTTAAACTCGGTGGCCAGTTTATTAGGTACATTGCCCTAACACAGGACACGCAAGTGGGAAGAAGGGTAGGGTGCAACGTCCAAAAAGTTTCTCTGACACAGAAAACGTGACACAACGACAAAAGCGGATACCAATGTTTTCAGTAGTATTCTTGACTTTTTCAGCATGGTCGGTTCTGAGTGGTTCACTGACGACTCGTTATCTGGGGTGGGCTTCCCAAAACACTCAAACGCTTACATACACCATCGCAAATCAAGTATTAGTCCATGTCGAGTTGACTGAACATGCCCATCACCATGAAGTACTTAAAATAACCCCCTAAGCTCTACATTCCAAAGAAGATAAACCTCTCACTTATCATGGGCTTCACTGCAGACACCTTGACCTTGGCCAAGTCCCCATGAACACACCCTCGAGCTGCCTCCCCTCTCCCTGACCCTTGGCTCTGTGCAGCCCAGGTCCGAAGGCAAGAGCGGCAAGATCGATTTGCTCTTTCCTGTGGGACAGCAGCAGCATCATGTGGTCCAGCTTGGAGCGGATGGTGGAGTAATGGTACTGGCGCTCTTTGGTCAGTTTGCAGAGGCACTCCCTCAGGTTGCCGCTGGTCGGGACGCCGCCCCGGTGGACAAACGGGTGGTGATCCGCCCGTACCGGAGCAGGGCACTCCTTCGGTGGTGAGGAGCACGAGGTGGACGAATCGCTCGGCACGTTGCTCTGATCACTGGAGGTGGTGGGGGTTTCTGTCTGCGCTGGGGTCTCTGGGGAGAGGAAGCTGGTCTGAGTGGAGGTGTGGCAAAACTCACCCTTCGCAACGGGTTCATCGGGTGCAGTGAGAACCTCTCCAAGATCCTTCTCCATCCAGTTCTCTCCAAGAGTCGACGTGTCGGAACCTGGACTTCTCTTCTTGCCTTCTTCCTCCCTTTTTGGTAAATCTTTAGTCCACGCTCTGTTAGGTGTGCTGGTCAGACACCTTCGGTCAGGGTTTGCTGTTCTGGCCGGCTGGAAACCAGGCGTTGTGGGCGTCCTATGGCCCAGATGGTCATACACGTCGCCGTTACGAACTCCACCTGGAGCTCTTGTGTTCACCGGGAGAGACTGAGCATAGAGGATGCGAAACTCTTCATCAAAGTTCTCCGTGATCTGCCCAGACAGCTCGATCAGATTGCTACTATTGAGTTTACCGTCGGTCCAGTTGAACCTAACGATAAAAGACAGAAGCAACATGGTCACTTTTTGTAGATTGCCCTTCCTCAACTGCGGGTCCTATCTGGGGAGAGGGTCTCGTCGCCAGGCTCACGTGGTGTAAAAACTAGTGCACGAAGAGGAATTCCTGATCCTGGACACAAGCTCTTGTAAAACTGTTGCGTGGATTTGGTTGTATCACATCCAGTCTGCAGAAACATTCGTACCGTGAACAGTTCGAGACCTTTGAGCGATTTAGTTCTTAGACACAGAGTAAATATACGCGTGAAAAGGCAGACGGTTGACCCCTCGTTAACTGCATTTCACTGTATGTTTACATAGAAGTCCAAAGCAAATCCACTGATTTCTGTCGCTGTGGCCTGATGTAGAGTGCAGGATGCCATTTGTTTGTTTGTTTAGTGTCACGCACATGCGGTGAAATTCAAGGCAGCAAGGTTTTACATTAAAGGTTGCTTTTTCAAAATGTCATATGGACCGGTCCATTATAAGCTCGTAGCCATTGTATGAGGAAATCAAGTGGTAGGATGCACTTATAACACTCAGCCTAACCTTGCATGGCACCTAAACAATCTGTAAAAATGTTTAATGGTCAGTCCACGAAAAAAAAGAAAGTTTGTACCATTTGATCAGATTTTGGCAGTGGTTACATATGTTACTGAACAGGGTTGTAATACACTGATCAAAACTCGATTCATTATTATCATTATTTTACCATTCGATAAAGGGCATTTCTTTTTTTTTTTTTTTTATTTATTTCCACAGTGCAAACAATGCCACACAATTCACATTTCTTGTACACATTTTTCAACAATAAAATAACTTCCGTCTCCAGGAATGGAATAATTGACTTTAATAATTAGAAATATAATAACTAGTAAATTAATCTTTAAAAATCTTACATTGAAAATGAAACCCTGTTATCATGCCGATTTGCATCAATACAAATGTCTTTAAACACCCAAATCTCAGTTTCCTGTTAAAGATATGAAGGAAGATATTCCGTCTATGATTTCGCCTTTTGGTGACATTATTAGACAAGAGAAGGCACGTGATATTCCTCTGATCACATGGTTACGTTTGCTGTTTCGTTCTTGCAAGCGTTTACACTTTTTAAGTAAACAAGTACAATACTTAGATATTGTATATATAGAGACGTTGCAAATACAGATTGTGTATTCATAGCCTACTTATTGTCTCATTATATTTGGATAGAAAATGATCCAAAATTAAAGGTAATATAAGCATCTCTGCTGTTAGAAGTACTGAATCTTACCTGTAGGATCCTGTAGCGACTTTGTTCCCATCCACCAACATGAATCGCTCATGAACTTTGCCGGTAATGCGAGCACCAGATCTCATGTAGTAGGTGGATCCTGTTATGGTTCGTACTCTCATAAGCTTAGGAGGGGGAAAAAGAAATTTTAGGAGAGCACATCTCTAGCAAAACATCTGTTAATGTTGAAGGAATGTTTTCTTCATGGGGCAGCACAGTGGTTCGGTGGGTAGCACTGCTGCCTCAAGAAAGAAGGCCCTGGGTTCAATCCCAGGATGGAGCGACCTGCGTCCTTTCTGTGTGGAGTCTGTGTCCCCTCCCCTTGTCTGCGTGTGTTTACTCTGGGTACTCCAGTTTCCTCCCACAGTCCAAAGACATGCGTGTTAGGTTCATTAGTGTCTCTAAAAGTGGCCCTTAGTGTGTGACTGTGTGTGTGTGTGTGTGTGTGTGTGTGTGTGCACGCCCTACAGTGGACTGGCGCTCTAGGGTTGTCCCTGCCCTTGCGCCCAGAGTTGCTGGGTGGGCACCGGCTGGCTCGCGACCCCATGTGGCTTAAGTGAAAGAAAACGAATGGATGGTTTGACTGGTTTGTTTTAGCCTACAAGTTCCAGGAGGCAGGAACAAAGATTTTAGATGCTTTTCTGTTTCATTCATCAAAACGGAATGTAAAGTGAAACGTCTCGTAAAATTCGCAAAACGTTCACACAGCAAGAAGGGACCTGGCTGCGATTGCTCAATCATTCCCCGTTCACCATGTTAGGCTCGTAATTCCTGCTCGAGAGTGTGGTAGCCTAGCGGTTAAGGTACTGGACTGTGGACCTTATGGTCCAGGGATCAAATCCCACCTGTGCCAAGCTGCCACAGTAGGGTCCTTTAGCAAGGCCCTTAACCCACAACTGATTGAATTGTGAGACTGTATAAGCTCTGGATAAGGGTGTCTGCTAAATGCCGTCAACGTCAATGAAACCAGTCCCACCATGCCCGGGTCCCGCAGTAACTCCCTCCCCTATTTAGTTATTAGGAGACAATATGCCTCCAATAACTTACCACTGAGGACTCTCTTACATCTATTTCAGTATTTATTTGAAATTTCATTATTGATTTAAATTGTATTATTTACTTAGTTTTGCTATTACTACAACTTAATTATTTCAATTAGCATCTAGGCCACTCATGGAGGACAGGTCTCTTTTTGAGTCTTGATCCTCCCAAGGATTCTTCCTTCTATATTCAGGGAGGTTTTTCCTTTCCGTTGTCAATTTGGGATTGGCCTTTTAAAATAGTGTAATATTGTGAAGCTGCTTTGAGACAATGCACCATTGTAACAAGCGCTATGGAAATAAATTTGACATTTGAATTTTAAATGTAATTTGACTGGGATACGAATGCGCACAGGAGCGGCAGCCTATTCACCCCGAGATAAAACGAAATCAAACGAACAAGGCACATAGACAAAAGCGCACTCTTGAGGACCTGCAATAAAAATCAGCTGTTCAAAACAAACACGGAGCAAACCATGACCCAAAGGTTTGTCGTTGGCAATCAATTTATGACCAGGTGTCAACGTGTGTGTGCAGACATATAAAAGTCATCTAAAAACCTCCGGGAGCAAACGACCAGGGAGTCGAAAAATCCTGAAGGCTACGGTGGCTCAGAACAGCCATCAAAGCCGTACCTGGAGCTCGTCGAGACAAACGTCCAGGTTTTTGCACATCTGCAGGAACTCGGCTAGAGAGGTCTGGTCTAGCAGGATGTACACCGGGACCCGGCGGTGGGTACAGGCCTCCAGCAGGTCACGGAAAATGTCCAGGTCTGTCAGCGAGTCCGTTACTATAGCGATCACCTGCAGCAGGAAAGCACAAACACAAATAGGAGGGGGATTATAATTTACAGAAAATAAAGAAATAAAAACCACCCCAAGCTTGACATACATTAAGACTTTTCCTGAGATTGAAAATGTGGGCGCCAAATTACAGCCAAGTTACATCTTGCTGAGTTTTTCAATATAAAAGAACTTGCGGCGTGGCCCTACACAAAAATATGCGTTTCTTTATTACGCCATCTGATGCAGTTGTGTGGGGTTTTTTTTTTTAACACCACAGGGATGCAATTTAAAAAAAGAAATTTGAATTGTTATCCACAATAGAGCATTTTGTTTACAATTTTAACCGTAGTCATTTCATTTCTTTGCAGGAGACTGATGTTTTATTTTTTTTTTTGCTTGTTTAAAAAAATTATGCATGCCTTGTTTTGCACCGTTTAAATGGAAATAAAAAAGGATCGGGAATCAAATCGTGACCATCTTTGGAGAGAACCAAGTCAAACATGGCATCTGCATTTTAAGGAACAAAGAAGAACACACGGAGTGTGCAAAAGTCTGGGCACCTGTCCCGACCATTGTGTCGTTTAAAGCAGGAATCGCAAACGTTTCTCAAAAGACTACAGCCTCCAATTTCGAATAAGAAATCCATGTTACTCCGTATCTGAGACAGTAAGACATGTTGTGGCACCTCCACAAGCCTAGAGTTAGCTCTGGGCAGTAGGAGTACAAACACAGACGATGTCAGGTCACATTTTTGTCATGCCTGACACATTTACCATAACCTTAAAGAGTAGGACATGTTCTGTGAGGTTTCAACCATGTTTATTGTGTGCTCAATATTCACAACAGTCCATACTTTACAAACAACAGCCTGCATTGTGTTCAAAACAATAAACCTAACGTCCTGACATCTCTGAAAGTCTAAAAAGAGCTCAAACAAATGTCTGAGGCAGCTACAAATGGTCCAGGTCCAGGTGCCCCGGTCTATACGGTGATCAGATCAGAAGGCGTTCGGCGTAGAAGTTTAGAAGAAATTTGACCTTAAGCATTACCTCCTTGGCATTTTTGATCATCCTCCTGGCTGCCTCTTTGCAACTGTAAATGCACTCTCCGTAGCTCGGCTGGAAGTAGGCAACAGCTCGCGTGACTCCGCGGAATGACCCCGTCCTGAAAGCGGGCCACCCAATCTCCAACACCGGCGGCTCCACGTCTGAAACCTCTGGGAAATAAGTGACGGACGAGCAGTCCAAAGTGCTGGACTGGTCCAAATGCGAGTCCTCTCCAGCTAACAACGCGCTCTTAGGCACGACCGCGGTTCGGGTGATGCATTTAATCTCTTCGTCAGAGAGAAAGTTTGCCAATCTCTCCTTCTTCAGAAAGTCCACGTAGGAGCTCACGCCTTCTGAAACGAGGGTCTCCAGCGCGAGCCGGTGCCTTTCGTTATACAGTTCTTTCAGGTTCAAATCCTGCTGCGCTTCGGTCACCCGCCAGCCCGGCGAATCCTCCAAACACTGAGACGCCGCCATAAAACGTATTTTATCGAAACTTTTTCCTCAGCGCTACTGGTCCTGTACAGGTGATAAACCGCTATACCTACCGCCTCACAGTCTGGAAGGAGTTCTATGACTACACGTCCCTCCCACCGCCGCACACGATTGGCCAACTGACAGGAAGGTCAGAACCTCATTGGCTACGAGTTTGAATTTGGAAATAAACACGTCCTCGGCCTCAGCGTACTTCTAAAGGATGGGCGATAGGACGATTATACTTTAAATCGTGACACCAAGCTTAATAAGACCCTACCCAGATAGCAAATCAACATTAAATCAATGTTGATTTTGGGTTTTTGGGTCAGATTTGGTTGATAATCATAAATCAACTGTAAATCAACATTGTTATTGGGCTGAAGTCTTAACTGTGGTTCAATATTGAAAAGAAGACATTGAATCAATGTTGTGATTGGTTATGTTCTACAACGCAAACCATAAAGAGCACAATCATTACTTAAGTAAATACAGATTATTAATTAAAATAAATAGGGTTTTATAGTTCTTTTTATAAGCATTCGGTCACTGCATGTAGAGATTTCTCTGCCTGAAGATTACCTATACATTAACATTATTTCATTGTTAATTTACAAAATATAAAATGCAGAACATTAACATTTTTACACATGTTTCTGTAGTACTCTGTACAAAAATATATCATTTTTTATTCTTGTTTTGTATTTTTTATTCTTCTATAATTCATGTATTCAACTTGTACATTTTTTTTCCAGAAAATCATGATATATATATATATATGGACCAATCTGTGTAAACGCCAGTAGATCAGCAGTTTCTAAAATATTCAGACCTGCCTGTCAACGATGCCACGTTCAAAGTCTATTAAATCTTCTGTGCAAACCGAGCTTCCTCTTTCCGAAGCTCGGTTTGAACTTCAGGAGCTCGTCTTGACTTACATACCTACAAGTTTCAAAAACACTGTATATCACACCAACATTTTACAGTAAACTGAGCTGTATATAAAGTTTATATAGAGTTAATATATAATTGTATTTAGCCAGTTAGTACAGTGGATTCCGGACGCTTATTCGGACCAAATCCTAAAGTACCGAAACAAATCCTATTATATATGTGTAATGTTATCCGCTTATTTGGACCAGAATTCCGCTTAATTGGACAAAAGAACGTGTACAGTATGTAATATCCGTGAATAAACTCTTCGTCTCTGGCATTGTTACCCGAAAACTCCTGAGTTTCTCCCCAGCCCACTACTGCCACCTACAGGTCTTTGCCTAACATT
>JAUZST010007349.1:0-14236 GCA_034779995.1 Parotocinclus haroldoi | reverse complement strand
ACGTTGTTTCGTTTCACTGTTTACTGTACTGTATATGGTTGAAATGACAATAAAGACTACTTGACTTGACTTGACTTCAAACAAAGGTACGGCCGTATAAAGAGTTGTACATACAGTGTGTTTCTATGTGCTGTTTTTCCACTTTTGACTCATCTCAGGATTCCAACGGGATCCCATGTGAATAGGAAATGCGCTCTACCAATGCACGACTGGGAAGTCAGACAGTCTACTGATGAGTAGGAATATTAAAACAAAGGAACTGCAAAATGGCATCTACAAAAAAGATTAATTATGAACGCTTTGCTGTGTAGAAATAAAGCAAATAAGGACTATTCAACTGAGAAGTAAAGCAAAAAAGAAAATTAATTAATACATTTGTGAACATTTGTTAATTTTGTTAGTTCTATCTGAAATACTTCATGAAAGCTCACACCTCATCAGTTTTATGCCAACCAGTTATATGCCATGGAGACGGTTCATTGTCCCAGCTGCTTCATTAGTCCAGTAATCTATATAGGCCCCTGTTTGCACTAATGAATTATGGCTCTATAAAAAGCCATTATAAGCTTATTCTGTAGGCCACAAAGCAACAGTATCAACACAGGTTGTTTTGCTCATTGTATTCTGCAGTCAGAGCTCAGCATATGAGAAGGTTTGATCAGCCAAAAGGAGCGAGAGTAGAGGGTGGATGATCCAGCTGACCAAGACGAATTCCAAAACTGAGGTTTCAAATAATTTCAAGAACTGTCTACGCCACACTTTGTGATGCTCTTTGCCAGGACATCTTTCCGAACGAATATACGAACAGCTTAAATGAACAGTCAAACAAGTAATATACATCAATCAAACGAGTAATCGAAAACTCTATAAATAGCATTTCCAATCCCAGCCTCGCCTGAAGGCTACAGGGTGGTGCCGTCTCCAGGGAGGTGCTGATGGGTGAGGCATTCATGCTGCCGTCCTGCACGTCCATGCAAGCAATGTGAAAAGTTTAAGCAAACACACCAAGAGTGAAAAGCAGTACTGAAAGTAGGTACAATGTATAAAATCTAGTGTGTAGAAATATTAAACAATAAATGATAATACTAAAATAAAAGCATGACTTCCAAACTACTTTAATTAAATGCCATCGGTTGTCAGCTGATCAATACTGTACAGTCCGGATGATAAACACAGCATTCTATAGGTATTTAAGGCAACACTTAATCTGAATGATGCATTTCTATGAACACACTATGTAAAATGTTTAAAGTCACATAACAGCAAGTCATTTACTGTTCATACAGTATAATCAAACTATACAGTATATCACATTGTGTAAAAGTGTAATATCAATATTAAACAGTATAATCAAACTGGTTTTATGTCAGCCAAATGACAGCAGTAGAGAATATGCTCTCACTTCCAAAGGTGTTTGCTACCCTTTAGATCTTCTTTCATATAAGGCATTGCAATATTCTAAGCAAGAAAGTTATACTGTTATAAAAGTCAACTAAAAGTACGACCAAAATCATATTAAGTGTCTGCTGTGCATTTAGATGTACAAAAACTACTTAAATAAATCCTTTCTTGTGGATTTTTTTTTTCTGTGTGACCAGTCTTCAACGTCCTTCCATTAACTGCCCTATAATTAGTAGAGAAATTAACTAAATAGATAAGTAAACACAGGAAGTCAATTCTTACTGCAAAAATGTTTCTGTTTTAATGGGAATTGGCAGCAGATTATTTACAGAAACTGCAGCTGTACATAAATAGGTAAGTAAAAACCCCAGATTCCTGCTGATACAAAATGTAAAAAGCACCATATTTTACATTATGTACATGTGCCACTGTTGTGTACGGAGGTGGCCGAGGAGGATTGTTCAAAAATCCTTGACAAATGAGAAAGAGTTGCTTTCTGCACGTAGCAACCCAAAATTAACAAAAGTTTCAGACTGGGTGTATGTCACGTACTTGCATCAATCACAATGTGTTCAACAATTTACAAGAGAAACAAACAGCTAAGGTCCAAGGTCCGGTTTTAAGGGAGAGCATTCATTGTTTGATTCTCAGAGTTAACATTAATTGTTTATGTTCTTTATCTAGACCTTAACAGCAATCAAAGAACAACACAAAGATGAATGAATTCATCCCGTTATACTTTAGTCTCTAAACATACCATACCTCCAGTCACGTATTAAATTAGATACCAGTATAAAACTGTACTTTAAAACAAACTTTATAATTACAGTTGTATATAATTTGGCCTGGTGAATGCACATGTCAAATGAACACCTTGGTAAAACAGAGAGCAGGTTTCATAGGTTCCCATTCTCAGCACAAATCAGCACACAACTTAGAGCATTGGTGAAGTTTCTCATACTGCACGATATTTCAAATATCAACAGCATAAGACCAGAAAACTAAATCACAGTAATACTTGTTTTATATGTACGTATGTATTTTAAATGCTTAGGTGTATGCAAATGGCATACGCTAATTTACCAAGTACTGACTGGTGCTTTTAATTGGGAACAGGTACATAAATCAATATAAGATAAAAGGCAACTGTAGTTCAAGCCATTTAAAAAACATTCCATAACAAACTGAACACATATGCAGACTATTTCAAATATTTCAAAAGAAATACATAAATGCTGCAGACATACAAGTTTCCATGACCTCAACATTTTAGAAACACTAAATATACGTACATACACATAACCATATACAAATCATGTCATCTATGCATTCATGCTCACGGGCACACGGGTATCATCAGCATCAAGAAATAACACTATTGTTTTGGATTGGATGCAATTCAAGTTAAATGTAGATACAGGATGTGTTTAAATATGACACAAAATAATAAATAAATACGTATTAAATCCATTTCTGAAAAGGCCATAGTCCAGCACAGATTAGTCACTTCCTAGCTCTACAAAAAATACTTATTAACTACCCTGTGTAGCTGAACAAGGGCTCCAGCAAACTGTTCTGAACTGCAGACTTGCAATTGTATTATTATCTATGACTATCAACAAGATATAAAATAAATCACTTGCTTTTCTTTGTTAAATAAATTTTGATTTCGGAATCAATTCTGAGCCATACTGTAAATAATTACTTATAAAAAACATAACTCTGACTTTATCCCCTCATCGATTTATACCGCACTGGCGCCCTCTAGTGGAGTGATCTGAAATAAGGGAAAAAACAAAGGAGACGCATTGCTGTGACTAGGGCCTTCTGAACGCGCTGAGAAAATATGACGTCTTTCACAGTATTCGAAGAAATGCAACGTTTTCAGTGCAAACTGATAACACAACAAGTCATAATTTATGAAACCATTTACATAATTTGTCTATTGGATAGATGGCTAAAGATAAACAAGTTAGGAAATACTTTGGCGCAAAGAAAGACAATAAACAGAGATAATCATCTCCGTTTGGGACCAGGTGGCAGGAATCATGCGTACCGTCAAACAAGATATGAATTTAGAAAATGTGACATAAAACTGTGTACTTTCTACCTCATCTGCAAGCTTCTGACCCGCTAAGAGGTTTTATGGAGTTATTGAGGAGTTTGATGATGCAACCACTGCTTGTTTACAACAACAGGAAAAGTGAAAGAAAACCTCACTTGAAATACCACTTTCAATGTAAATGTTCCAATGTCTATTGTCAAGGTTGTGTATTTTCAACGTCAAAACACAGCGTGCACAAATGTTTACAATGAATAAATTATAATAAAAAAAATCATGAAAAGTATGTCCATAACATTACGTCCATTTATCAATTCAACATTAGATGTGGTTATAAAGTATTGGGGTTTCTTTCTGGCAGTGTGTTAAATGTTGCCATTGCACAAGTCTATCCTTTCACCCAAATCAACATGGAAGTACCAGTGCACAAGGCTGGTTTCTTTCTACGTCCACTATTAATACACGTTTTGATTTATCATTATTTTTTAAACACAGAAAACATTACAATGGTTCCTGATCGAAATGTGCTACCTTTGTGGACAGTTTCATGTCCTACAGTAAAGTCTGTTAAATACAGGGAAGGCAAAAACAGCAGTGCAAATTTGGTATGTCAATGCAGTGTTGACATGGTGAGCTATAGGAGCTATAGGAGCTATAGGAGACAGCTGCCATTTGAATACAACCATTTCCAAAAGCAGAGAACTCTTGATAAGAATTGAACAGTGAAAGCCCAAATGACCAAAGGGCTTGGACCACTTCGAATGAAGGCTTTGAAATCTCATGTAGAAAAGATGAACAATAATCTATAGCAGGGATCCAAAAGTAGCCATGGTGGCTGGTGTGTCAGATGTAGTTCTTGGTATGAAAGCCCCTGGTCTACAGGAACCTTCTAAGCAACAGTGCACCAGTGTGAAAGGAGTGGGACCAAATTCACACTTTTTTCACAATGATTTTAAGACCTGAGGTAAAACAAAAGACAGCAAGTCTGCATCTGCAGTCTAGCCCCATTCAAAACATATTTTTCAACTGCTGTGGCATATCCAGATTTCACACAAACCCATTAAGAGAATTTTTCTGTTAGAAGCCACTGCATTAAGATCTAAATAATTATCACAATTACATAAAATAATAATGTCTGACTATCAGAAAAGTGGGGTTTTTTTTTCCCAATGCTGGTGATTTAGCCGTACCTCTGACTGCTGCATTTCTGTAAAGCTGCAAGGTACACAAATTTGCTAGATTTACATCTTGGGACATAATTTTATTTTCTTCTTTTTAATATTAGAACTAAATTTGCATTGATGTTTATTATAGCTTAACCTGAGACAGTTCACTTAGTAGTAATGTCTGAATGGAGGCTTAAATAAAGTAAACTCGGTTTTCGTTCCAGTGTTTCATTATTTGCTATGTCTACATTTCCCAGGGCCGTTTCATGGATAGTGACACTGATGCAGAAGTGGATCCAGCAATGAGTATGCTATGTTAGGTCATATACATTTAAAGTATTTTATTTTTCATGCTATTGTAGGAACAGTACTGACTTGATAAGGAGCCTGCAATAATGAAATAAATAAACAGATAAATGACTGAATGCTCAGCACCAACAGGAACATCACTTTTGAACCATTACGTTTGCTCCTTTATGAACAAGTTTAGGTTTCATTTGGATTAACTGTGAGATACTTGTTATGGTAAAACATTGTAAATATGGTACAGGATCATAGCAATATCCCTACATCAGACAGGTAAAACATATTTTAGGTCTGGGAGATTTGAGTACAGAATAAGCAATTTGTTCTAAATATATACTGGAATTAGAATGCATTCATACTGATATACTGCTGTAAAATGTACTTCCCACACCCAAATGATTAAGGACATTCAGTTCATTCAATATGTTAGGTGGTCCTCAGTTGCAACTTCTGATTCAGTGATGGCTGAAGCTGAAAAAGACCATCCGATAAAGTATTGACAGAAAACACTTTCCAGAAGTGCAATGGAAAAACAAACAGATATTGACTACCTTGCACAGACAGAGGCTTTAACCTTTCGTTTTCTATTTTCTGCAAGTTGTCAAGGCAGCTGGTACACCGAGTCTCTGAACCTAGGCAGTCACCACCAAATGGCAGCTTTTCATTTATACAGATTTGAACCAGACTTGGACTCAATCGAGAGCTGCCTATTCTCGTGCTTGGATGGAGGTCCATTTGCCAATGGGGCATCATTGTTATGACATGTACTGCCAACTATATATCAACTATACCTTCATCTCCATAAATCAAGCCACATCCACGCCTCGATGATCTATATCTGGGCATGCCTGTTTCATCTTGCCTGTGTTAGGTGCAAAAGTCACCGAGCATGTCCATTCACAGCGTAGCCAGGATGCGGGAGTAGGAAGTAAGGACAGTGAGAGTCGTCTGGCCGACGCCAAGCACCAGAGCCTCCAGTGGAGCCATGTCCTTTCCTGCAAAACGGTAAACCCAGGCCACCACTGCACCTAAGAGAATAAGCACACAATAATATTTTTTAATACATAAAAGCTGAACAGTACTGAAGTCCAAATCTATAAACATTTAGTTTCATATTTGAAGTACAAAATATAAAATCACTACCTATGTACACACACTTTGGGGAGAATTGTAACCAAAAAAGAAACTTAGGTCACCAATGATAGGTATTTACAAATGCCATTTACAGCTTGCTACATATAAGTAGCAAAACATCATAAATATAAACAAGGGTGACTTGCACAAAAAAGTATCTAAAAAAATTAACTGACTTTGAATAGAACAGTATCTAGTCCAAACATTAGTTAATAAGCTCAGTGAGGTAAAGCAGTGAGTTTTCAAATGAACGACAGCCTTTTGCTCTTTAAGTCCCACCTCTGCTTGTGGGTCCACAATGTTGATTGGCTTGTGTGACCAGTTGGACAGAAGAAACAAAATGCATCCATCCATTATCTTCTTCTTAATCTACATGGGGTTGCGGGTCAGCCGGTGCCCACCCTAGATGGGGTGAGAAGTCACTAACACAGTCACTCACTAAGGGCCACTTTAGAGACACCAATTAACCTAAATGGATATTTTTAGACTGTGGCAAGAGACCAGAGTACCCAGAGTTAAAGCCTGTTTTCTGGATCGCTGCATTTACCTCTGCCATTTTTACACTGCGTTACAGTTATTAAGGGAATGGGAAAGGTTTATGTTGTGTAAAAGTGTGGGGGAGGGTTTTTAAAGACTTAAATTAGTGTATAAATAATTAAATAAATATAGCGTCCCTACTTCGCGGATTTTCGTTTATTGCGGGTGGTCCTGGAACGTAACGAGTGTGGTCCCTGCAATAAATGAGGGAACACTGTACATAAATAAGGAATTAACATAGGAATCTGTACCAATTATTGGGCAAAATACAGTACTTAGAGTTCACTGTACTGAACTGAACTTGCATGTAAGCTCTGTACAACATCTTTAAAAAGACCTTCAAGGACTGAATTTCTATTTCCTATTATAATCTATTTAACGATGTCTGTCATTAAAGCAAACTGAAGTTGACCAGACGAACATTATATATATATATATATATGTAATATAAAAATACTCCTGTATATTAAACCTTTAACTATCGCCCATGTGATGCATAGGCAATGCAGAACTCTCAATGCTTGGCAATTCAACGTCAATCTACATGGAGGAATGGACTATGGCATCCATGTTCATCTCCCACAGGGGCTGCTGTTGCAGTGACATAACCACTCTTTTCAAGAAATATATATGAATCTGATGTTAGAGTTAATCCAGACTCACAGATGATAACTGACAATGGAAAACCGTGGCCTCAATACATACAGAACGTATAAATATATGTATATATAAACAACATCTGCATGGCAACAGTATTAGCTGGTAGTGATGGTGTAAAAGTGTGGGCTATGCTTTCCTGGCCTACGGTCAATTGATCAATCTTTTAGAATTGTTGCTGACTACAAACATCCTTTAATGGAGACAATCTTTGTAAAGCACTTTGTCACCAAGCACAAGTAATTTCAAACTAATTCCATGAATATATCAGTGGGTTCAGTGTCCTTACTTGGCCTCTCCATTTACCAGAATTATTGTGTGTGTAAAACGTCTTCTAGATGCAAAAGTGTGAAACCCAGTAAATTAAATATAGATAACCTGTAACAACCTTGTTTAAAATACTACAAGAAATATGAATAAAAACAAACACAGACAACATATTTCTCTCATATATAATAGTGGAATTGAAAAAGTTATTATGAGAAAACGCAAAGACAGATACATTTTTTAAAAAATACACTCAGGAAGACATACTGAAAATATGATAAATGGATGAAGGGAAGGATGCTTGTACTCACTGGTGATGACCCCGCCGATGAGGGCGGCAAGGAAGCCGGTGCTGATCAGCACTAGTGTGATGAGGCGGCCACGCTTGTGACTCTGCAACATCACACACATGAGCAGCCCCACGGCGCCATGCACAAACAAAGAGGAGAAGAGACACCACAGGAACACCCAGTACCACATCTCTGCAACACACACACACACACACACACACACACACACACACACACACACACACACACACACACACACACACACACACACAAAACAGCTTTTAAAACAACTACCTCCAGTCTGCTCATGTTGGACCCCTAGGCAATCTGTGTTCATTTCAATGCTAAAAAACAAGATGACAGAATAGAACCTGGCATGGTGGCATGGAATTTAACTCAAACCTCACCACGGCAGAGGTGGGATATAAACTGTAGTGGCACACCCTTGCCAGGGGCTTCCGAGTTCAGTGGTCCTCTGGTCCTGGGGAGTTGGGGTCATTTTGCACAAGCACACAAGGGATACTCTCTGTGGTTAATCATTAGGATTTAACTTTAAGTACACTGCTTAGCTATTAGGCACAAATAAACAGCAGTCTCAAATGCAGTCATATCGTGTTAACCAGGTGGACTAAATATTCCTACTGTCAAGTGTGCAGCATTTTAATTCCCTAACCTTTTGTAACAGTTTCCACCACTACTTATATTTTACATATGACATCTGACATCTGTTCTTGCTCTTGATAGTTACACTCAAAATAGTTAGTCTCCTCAAAATGTTAATGATAATCATGATTATCAGTGTGAGAGTTACCACTTACACAGGAAACGGGTGCAAAGGTTGGACATTGTGCAGTGAAACCTACATACATTTCTAATAATGTGGCACAATGGTCAGGAGAGTGAGTGAGATAGATTCAAAAAAAGAGCTTCAGAAAGTAAATCCCTTCACGGACATAGTTTCAGAAGAGATGTCCATATCTCTCTGCAAACTGTAACATCAGAAGGGTGAGGCCACACAATGTGCCCTCTCACTGCCAGCTGGTGCCAGCCTCTGTATTGCGCTTGCATCATCCAGCCCTGCCTGCTGGCCTGGTGGCCAAGTCACAACAGAGATGTTTAATGTCTGGTCATCAGCCAATTCAAAGAGAGAAAAGAAAAAAATAGTGTTGTCATTGTGTGATTGTGTTACTTGAAGTAAGATCAGAAACACTGGCTATTTTAAAAAGAGAATAATTTGTGGTATTTGGCCACCAAATACTGAAATGCCAGCAGTTGCCTATCATGTCTACATCTGTCAGAGGGAAGAACAATTTGCAGCATAACAATTTGTTTTCAAGTTCAGCTGTCCACAATTGTAATCCTGGAGGGTCCAAAGGCAGGTGTTATTGGTCAGGTCAATTTCTCATGAGTTCTCTTTCTGCACCTATCCAGCAATGTCCACACAAGAACATGATGTCCTCATTTCAGCTTTTAGTTCTATTCTAGATTTTATTCCACCTTTAACCCTTGTGAGCTTTACATGGTTTAAACACATACATTAGAGGACATGTCAGCCACAGCGTTTCCAAAATGTACCTTATTTAGGGTGATGTACAACTGCTAAGCAACTGACAGCTAAATGTCTTTTGGCCTGGTAGTGGCAGAGTCAGGATTGGAACTCATAACCTGCTGACTAATATTTCAAAGCTGGGTTACAACCTAGTATCAGGACAAAGGCTTTCACAGAGTTCGGAAAAAATTCCAAATGGGGCCATCAGTAACACTTATTAATCTGAAGTACAGACGGAAGTTCACTCTTCACCTTACACACACATGAACACATCTGTTGTTTGCAGGTAAACACATACACTCTCTTGTATCACTCTGTATCCGATAACGTGTGTCCTTTGGCACGGGTCTGAATGAGCTGCTTGTCAAGGAAATTGGTACATTTGACATGTCCATGAAGAGTCCATAACAGAGGCATACAATGAGCCCATCTTTTTGTGCTTGTTCATGCAGTATGTTCATGCTGTTCCTCAGCACTGGCCTTTATTTAAAGCGAATGCACGTGAGTGCAGCAACACAGCCTCAGGCTAGGTCCTAAAACAATGAAATAATCTAAACAAAGAAATGGGTGCTTCATCTAAATACAGGAGAATGGACTTATTAAATAAAGGAACATATCCTCAAAGGCAAAAGAAACACAACTGACTGTATATTTTGGTCCTTATGCCCAACTATTTTAAAAATAAAATCATATAAAACAGCAATAGTCAGCAATGCAGGTAACAAATATATTTAATAATTTAAACATAGGCTAAATAAGCATTGCATTGCAAAAAAAGCTACATAACTTTATTAAAAGGGTTATGTAAAAGTTTTGGCATCCCAAGTTCTATGTTCTATTGATTTAAAAAATAGCACAATCACTGCAGGCAACAACCGTGAATTAGTGGATAACGTACAAGTCTGTGGACCAGAAGATTCAGGGATCAAATTCCACCTCTGCCAAAATATCACTATAGGGTCCTAGAGCAAGGCCCTTAACCCACAACTGACTGGGATATGAAATCATATAACTGTAAGTCAGTCTGGAGAAATCCACACCTCTTACATTTACCTGCTTACATTTATGTGCCACTTACTGTTTATGTTAGGGGTGTGCCCTGCAAAAGGCATCCCGATCATTTGTAGTGTTTGTTCATTCATTGCTGTGTTCTGTTTTTCCCTGGTGGCAGTTTCCTTGGCACCTTGTGGCAGTGGTTGGGTCTTGCAGGAAACACACCTTCCCTCAGACCCACTAATGGATTGTGGCAGTCGACCATCACAGTCAATCAGCACACTATTTCAGGAGCGGTTTAGAGCATGGTTAAGTGCGGTTTTGTTTCTGACTGTTTGTGTTGGTAACCTACGCATATATATTGACATTTAGCAAACCGCTTTACCAAAGTTATTGCCAGTGCAGATACGATATGTGCTTTCTTCTCTCTAGTCTGCCGTCACACCATTGTAAGTTGCCTTCCTGGATTACCAGCCAGCGCAACTGCAGCCTGATTCAGATGTCCACAGCATGCCTCGCTCTGACGTGTTGGATTGCGAATAACCACTCAAAGCCAACACACACACCAGAGCACCTTCAGCACCTTTTTATGTAAATAAACTCATCATGTTTATAACCCGTTACCTATAACTACTGTGGTTCACTCGAGGGACGGCCAAATAAAAAAAAAAAAAATAGTAACACTCCCATAGGCAGAAGTCACACCCTGTGTTCTTTAAATGTCAATTCCAAGTTCATGTAGTCTTCTTTAAAAAATGTCTCCAGTTTTGCTTTAAGCATAACAAAAGTTGGTGGCAAAAACATCTGAATCGTCTAAAGTAAGTGTTGTGTTGCATACATCATTGTGATAAGATTGCAGTTCAGTTTATTCCCCCTGATGTCTTGTGAATGTAAATCATGTTAGTGTAAACACCGCTGGCATCATTTGGCTTTGCATAACTGACCAGTCTACAAACAGCTGTAGTATGTTGTATAATTTTCTGCTCTTACACACTCTTGCTCTTAAGCATTTTTTAGCTTTATTTTTTTAATGGCATTGTAGATGGCATAAATTGCAAATATAATTTTAGATAACAGTACATTATGCTCCTGCTTTGTGAAAGTCAATTATATTTATTTACAGATCTTTAGTCGGCTAATGACAGCATACTCTAGCAATAAGGCATTTGTTTAAAGGATCATATAATTAATCCCAACATTTTGGAATTAATATTATTTAGAAATTTTGGAATTATACAGTTTACTGTACAAGCAAAAATTCTAATGTTACTCAGAAACAGCTACAAAGTATGCGTTTTGTGCTCAGGCAAATTATTATTTCTGATATTTTTGAGAAAATATGGACACCGTGTGCTCCATAAGCCAGACTGGTACCTTAAGACATGTTTGCAGGAAGAATGGGACAGAATAACACCTGCAAGACTTCACTGCTTAGTATCCTCTGTCCCAAAACATATTTTATGTGTTGTGAGAAGGAAAGGCAACATTACAAAGTTGACAAAACACGAAATATCTCAGGTTCAGACTGTCTGCAATGAAATAAAGGTCAAATTAAGACTTAGAAATACTGTGTTTTAATATGCAACTACCATGCTGTCCCAACTTTCAGATTTTTTTTTCCCAAGAATTGACATTTCAATTTGACAGAATAACAAACCATAGTTGAGTCATCTGCAAGAATGCCTCTGCGAGGGTGACTTGCTCCAAGTTTGCTGCCTGACTGTTACAGCTGTCAGGGGAAAATGTTGCAGTTTATATCAGCGCAACTCTGCTGACAGCTTCACTGTTGGAACACTGTCCACAACAAATATAGTGCATGGTCTCTGCAAGGTTTTATTAATTACTGCAGCACTGATGCACCAACCAATGCAAGTTAATATACCAGATAAGCGTTAGTATTTCTAACAATATCACTATAAAATACTGCAGCCATAGCTCAAGCGTAGCAGGAGGGCCTTGTCTACAAATAAAAAAAGCAGAAGGAACAGTTGGCAGGGTTGGGTTGTTTTGCAAAAAAAAAAAAAAAAAAAAAAAAAATAAAAAAACAGGAAACGTCAGTTGCAGAAGTTTCTTATATCACAAAAAGACACTGGGTTAAACACTTATCTACTGTACGCGAGAGCTTACAGGGCTGTTACAAATACTTGTGCACTGTTGTTGTTTTGTAATACATCAGTGTGTTTGTAATCACCCCACTTCTAAGATTTTAGATTCCCTACAAAAAAATAGGATTAAAAAGCATAAAACAGTTTTACAAAACAATATAATCACCTTTATAATCGCTTACTTCATGAAGACTATCTGCTTGTTCTACAAAAAGCTAAATAACAATTTGATAATGGGATGGGACACCTGTTCAGCATCTGCTCGAGTGCTGTAGTATAGTGTTAGTTAAGTTTATTAACCAATAAACCACTTGTTCCCAAACTTTTTCCTGCAGTGCTCCCTTTTGTAGATAACACAAATAATAAAACAACTCAAACACAAACAAACAAATAACAAATCAAACAAAAACAATAACCTAGCTAAACAAAATAAAGAGATAAATCACATTTACAGTGTAATTATTACAAGTGACATATCAAGAATTTTTTTATGTTTTTGCAGCGGTTCCCAAAATCGTACGACAGCACATTAACATAAAAACAATTGAGACCACAGAAAATGAGGTCGTTTTTAACTTCTCCATTTTAGCACTGAAACTGAGAAGCATCTCACTGTGATTCAAAGAGGCTTCACTGTTAAAGTTTAATTAAATATACTGCTCACACAACTTCTGTTATATTTTTCAAAATGAACATAAAATTATTCAAATAAAAGAAGCATTTGATTTTATTTTATTAAACAAGATCATTTGAAAAGCAAATTAAAAGTTAAAGAAAGTTGTTTGATTACACGAATGAGATGCAAACTTAATTATCGTGATTAAGTAGCAAGTGACATGTATGAACTGGATGAGAGATCCCCACATTGACTGTTAAGTAGGGTGTATGGTCACCCAAGACAAAACACAAGCCAAAACACATTGACAGTGATGGGGCATGGACAGGATCAGATTGTCCAGCAGTTCTTGTCGGATCCTCTTCATGTTCATTTTGAAATATCCCCTAATTTTTGTGAGCAGTGTAGCACTGCATAACCCAGCTTAGAAATAATTGCCCACACGCATTGAAATCAATCCTAAGTGATGATTACAATGCTGTGGGTTATTTCTGCTAAACATATTTAGCAATATAAGTGAGTGCCATATAATCTCCATTAAGACATCACATACGAGTGTGTAATATGATAAAGTTTTTAACCTTATTATTCAGGATTTCAACCCATTTAGCCTATATATTAATTTGCCAGATACATTAGCAGTCATAATGATGCACAAATATTTAATTTCTTTTTAAAATGTTAAGATTTAAACACGAAGTTTAATTAAACATGTGATGCGCATGATAAGCATCAAGATGACGATGAGTGGGGAATACAATTATTACTGCCTAACACATGTAGATGTGCCAACATTTATTTATCTTCATGACGAAGGATTCAGACAGCTGCTATACTTTCAACTCATAGCAGGCATGACTTTCTCAACATTTGTTTATTTCTAACTGGCTGGGAACTTGTCAAATCCCTCAACACTGACCAGCACAAAACTACTCATTTCCAATTGTCTATGTCTTCAAAAAATGACATCTCAGAACTATGTATATGTATATATGTTCTGAGTTCTGAGATTATATACATGTGTGTGTATATATATGTTCTGAGTTCTGAGATGATATATATGTGTGAGATATATGTATATATATATATATATATATGTATGTGTGTGTGTGTGTGTGTGTGTGTGTGTGTGTGTGTGTGTGTGTGTGTGTGT